>JAQIXW010000019.1:0-80868 GCA_034700685.1 Willowsia buskii | reverse complement strand
GTTTTCAAAATTATATGTTTTGAGGAAGTATATGTTTTGAGGACAAGATCATTCGTACGCGATGTTTTTAATACATACGAGGGGATTATCAGCAAAGTTGCCCAGACTTTACTTTGCTCTCATTTTACAACGGTTTAGCGTATTCAATCAATTTTTTCTATATAATATCCCCCAACTCGTACACACATTTTCCACATTTCCTCAAGACCTGAGACGACTCTGGAGAAGAATGCCGGGCCTCGATGTCCAAGGCTTGTTTTTTTCTTTTTTCCTCGTATTTTAAATTTTCGTCCGAGTTATTCATTCTTTTTTACATGTAATTTTTTCAATTTGGGGAACAAAATGTAGTAAGATGGGTCAAGAAATGGTCTGTAATGAGGGTGCTACAGTTTAATAAAACCAAAGACCTGTTGTTTCTACTTGGCGATCTTTGAAGTGTAACAGGGCACATTTTCATGAAATAAGAAAACTCCATCATCTTATTTCCTATGGCCACGTTTCTTAGCGTGAGATGCCTTTAGCTAACTTTAGGTATCAGAATAGGGTTGTCCGGTCAATGCAGCACTCTTGTAGAAAAACTCGGTCAACAAAACACACATTCAGTCCCAATAAACAAGGATCATAATCTTGCAAATGCAGTCAAAGTAATATTTCGTCCAGATTCAGGCCTGTATTCAAGTGATGGATCACCACTACGATATCGTCGACATCATGGATGAATAGTTGATTAGTCTGGCAGTTGAATCACACCATTTTTTAAAATGTTCATTTTTAATTAAGGAGAAAGAAAAGCTTTTCGAAAAATGTAGCTTCACTTGCGAATGAATAAATCTTGATTAATGCAAAACATGATCGTTGATGTTGCCTGCTCTAGCTCTGCCCAGCAAATACCTGCAGCTAAGAGCAACCGGTCATTCGAAAGCCCTAAACTTTATCTACAAGATGATATGTAAATCAGCCTAATTGAGGCTGTTGTCTTTGAGATAAGTGTTATCAAAGTCTGGGCAACTTTGCTGATAATCCCCTCGTATATGTATTACAATATATGTATTCAGCCCGAACCCATGGGGAGAAATGGGTTTCCTCTCAGGGTTGGTTGCGTTGCGGCTGCCCTTACTTGTATCTTGTCTTGTTTTACACGGGCAAGTCAAAAAGTCATCATTTTATTCCTTGAAGAGAATTTGCTCACACGCTCATCTCATATATCATGTGTCACCTTCCTCCTCTTCCCTTTGATCGCTTTTTTCCCTTTCCCTCCCTAAAAGAGACTAAAATATTATTTTATTTATTTACCTTGCATCTCATATAACTTTGCGCATGCATGTGAATGTTTGTCGCGTTACGTAAATAGGGCGATATATTCTTTAGCTTTTAGGCATGGGCCTTTTAGGTGAGCTGTTTTCTGTGTAGGAAGGAAGGAAAACTCAACTCACTCACTTTTGCTTCTCCAATTCACTCCCCTGATGCGATTTTTAATGGATATACAAATGATAGTTGAGTACCGTCCCTGTGTGTATATTTTTGTGATTTGCATTAAATGGGACAGTAAAATTGCCATTTGTGTAGTTTATGTGGCATGAAATGAGCAACTGATATGATATGATGGGCGCGATGCTGTTGTAATAATGTACTCAGCGGAGCGAAATGATGATCAGGATGATGGTCGTGAATCGTGAAATGGGGCAGGGACAAAAAGCATTAAAAAACTGTGAGGAGACCTGAGACATACATTATTATTTCTACTGTATGTGTATATTATGGGGGATGATGGTCTCTGGGCGTAAATAATATTATGCTTTAGCTCCCATTACTGGAAGAAATGTGACTGTTTGTATGCTTAGTACTCTGTGTACAAGATGAGACGGATGGGGAAAGGATGCGATAAAGAATTTGGAAAGGAGGGGGCTAAATAAAGGTAATGAAATAGTATGAGGTAGAATGCCGTGATGATCATCATCACATTCCCATCAGTCAACAGGAGAATTCCAGTGATTGCACCTTTATAGTTAGGTATAAAATGGATTGTATCCCTGATTCACTCTGTCGTTTCTAATAAAATAGCAAGACAAAAACGATTCTCTCACATTTTTTCATTATTGCATTCCAATCCAGAACAGTGATTTTTTGACTGAATGAATTTTTTTTAAAGATATAAGGCACCACATCATTTGGAGTTTCGTTACGTTGCCTGCATTTTATCCTATTTCAAAACCTTAAAAACGTATAAATTTTTTATCAAATAAATTTGGGAAACACGTTACGTGAACAGAATTTTTTGGGTACAGAGTTATTTTGCGCCACAGTAAGTATCTTGAAGTGTTGCACATTTTTCTTTTATTTTTTAACTTAAATGTGGAGAATGAAAGCTGATGATGATGAGTAGTGTCTCATTTGCATTTGCTTTAAAACTTTGTAAGAATTAAAGTGCATCTGTATGCATTAGTCCAAAATGTCAAGAGAGTAAATTGGAAGGGCGGAAGTAGTTATGGCTGAGTGCTTACCCATTTAAAAAAGGAAAGAAATTAAAGTACGGAGTGAAATGCAGTTTAGAAGCTAAAGTGACTCACACCAATGCATTGTGCGAGTTGTAAAGTTATATAACGTAGCAAACAAAAAACGAGTAATTAAAGAGTGTATACCTTTTAACAGAAACTTTTTTGTTTCCTTTTCTCCCTCCTTTTTCCAGTTAATCTCTCTCATTTTCGTGGAGAATTGTAGTCGCACTTGAAATTTTAAACTAGCTATTGTTTCGTCACCCTTCCTGACTTTCGAGTTTCGATGGGCTTTTAGTTAGTAATTGTAGTTTTTTGTTTCGACTTGCATTCAAAAGCCTTCTTGACTCTAATGGAACGCGTGCTCATCTCAGGAAGCCCCATGTCAGTAGGGATCTTTGAAATTAAGCATTTATAAGTATTTTACTTTAACAGCTATTATATCATCTGACCTGTATATCAACATATAAATGGAAGTTTGTGAAAAAAGATTTTTTAAAGTTTCCCTTTTTGTGAAGGAAGCACAACTAATACCAATATAACTTGTATCATGTTTCGTTGTTCGTCTCACTATCAGGAGAGCAAAAATATAGAAGGAGGTTAAGTGGAAGAGTCACTTTGCAATTTTAAAGACATTACAGAACAGCTCATGCATACACGCCACTTCTTCTACTTCACTTTTCCTCTTTCCTCTTGCTGCTAAAAGCAACTTTCACTCTTTAGCAACGTACGAATCCTCCCACTTTCCTTTCCTTCCCATTACGATCATCAGCACCGGCATTTTCGCTATTATTTTTAGCATTTTCGTGATACAAGAAACCAGACCACTCAACCCACCCTCATCTTATTCGCTAAAAAGCGAAAAACGCGAAATGTCTAACTAAGCTTGACTCCTCCGACTCCTCCATCTTCTATCATCAGCATCTACAACGACAAAATATACATACATGAAAAAGCAGAAGGAGCATCTAAAACTATCCCGATTACAATTTTTTTTCTCCACTTGTGCTAAATGGAAAAATCTTGTTGATTTCCGTTGTTTTGTTGTTGGTATTTCTTTTATTCCTGGTGCTCCCGTCAGCGTGTTATTTTTGAACATCAATTTCTTTTTCTCTCCTTGCTGGAAGGGGTGCGGCGCCTAGTGATCCATTAATACAAGTCCAAAAACTACCGCATTTTTCTAGTTTCCTCTTTACTTGATACTGCTTTCTTTCATTTTCCCTGGAGAAGAGTGAGTAAACTTGTTTCAGTTTTTTATACCGAGAAAGAGGGAGAGAGAGAGAAGTGTTTTTTTTAGATTTTCAGATTTTTCTTTAAGAATATGTAATTTACCGTATTTATGTGTTTGCACATTACATCATATTAACAGGAGTGTATGTGTATATTATACACAATCTCACTGCGCAAAAAGTTACCCTAAATGATGCCATTTTCATTTTGGAAATGGATGGGTTCATACAAAAAACGTCAAAATGATAATGTACCTTTATTCCCAAGACAGAGAACAGGATTCATACATACTTGTTTTTGCAACTTTTTACCCTAAGAATGTAGGAAATGCGGTGAAAATTCTGAAACTTTCTTTTCTGCCCGTTCCACACTCCTCTTCCTAAGAGACCTTTTTGTCCATTACACTTGAGAGGGTTGGAAGCAAAAAATATTCATCACACAAGGAGAAGAGAAGAGATTTCACTTATTTCTTTGCATATTTTCGTTTTTTAAAAAGAGAAAGTCGTTTGCTACTTTATGAGTTTTTGTGTGTGTGTGTGTGTGGCTCCTGGAAATAATAAAATGATATCGTCAACGCCATCATCATCATCACAAACATACAATCAAAATGAAAAGTCATAACGAAGCACAAGTACTTCTAGTAGAGTAGCATAATGCGCAAAATAATAACGCAAAAATACAATAATAATGTTCAGTTTGTTGGAAAACTGCGTGAAAAGTTGAGTGGAACAAGACAGAAAATGGTGGAGAAAGGAATTTTCTTCTTTGCTTTCCTCACTACACACACTCTCCTTTCTTCTCCTTCTTTTAAAAATCTAATAATGTTGGTAATAAGAGGAAAGAGCGATAAAGAAGGCAAAGAGGACAGTAAATCACTGAAAATGGTCATATCCATATCACTTTACAGTTTTTTTGTGGACGGCCGCTGCTGCTTTATTGCCACATATACAGCATATTATTCAACACATAACGTCTTTGTCATAGCCATGAAGATGTTGATCATCGTCATCATCATATAGAAAAGGATGGAAAAAATCTGCATAAAATTCTGGAAACTGCCATTCCATTACAAACTGCGCGTAAAGTAGGGAAATGGATTGTTGTTGAATGTACAGTGATGTTGGGCACAGTTCAAAGCTCACTTTAATTTTCATTTTCATTGCTGTCGTTATTGTTGTTACTTTAGCTGTTATGTGTTTTTCCTTGAAAAGGAATAAATATGAAAATAACCATTTTTTGTGTATTGAGATTGAGAGGATTTCATGTGTGAGTGAAAATAACGGATTGTTGCAATGCAGTTTTTGTTGAGAAACCGAGACATATAATGCTATGCATGACTTGGGGCAATAAAGATATGTGATGCCAATTTATGGCTGTTTACAGGAGCGAAAGAAATCTGCGTGACATTTTATTTTTTATGATGACGACAACGACGGTGATTGTATGACAGAGAAATCCGGGTGTGCCACAGCTTCTGCTTTGTAAGCTGTGCCAAGATGGTTCTCGGGAAAATCCCGAAAGAATAGGCAAGAAAAAAAAGGATTTGGAATTTCATAAGGAATTTTTGCCTGCCTTCCCAGGGTTTTGCACGGGACACTGCATTCTTTCCAGGATGAATGTAATGAAAGCACTTCACTCCAGTTTTCAGAACACACTCAAGTGAACCTGAAAGCAAAATGAGAGGATGGAGAAGAACAAGCAAGATGATTGGGGCAGTAGAGGGTGAGAGGGGAAGGAGAGAAAAAAGTGAAAATGGCTGGAAACGAGGTAGTTCAAGGAAAGGAGGGAAAAGTTGGCTTGGTGGATGTAATTAATGGATTTGTTGCTTCTTCCTTTTCCTCCTTTTTGCTTTGCCTGATGAATGTGTCTCTGTGGACGCACCACTGCTGCTTCTACTACATCTACCATCAGCGGCAAAACTAATCGATATCAATTTAATCGTCTCTCTGGAGCAAAGCAGATCTTGGATTCTCTTCTGCTTTATCGTTCCTAAGTATCGTGCAAATAAAACGTGAACTCATTTTTTGTCTGCGTGTCCTTTTTCTGCTATACCAAACATGCTCATTGCTCAGTCTTCTGTGCTCTCATCCTCGTCGTCGTTTTTCCATTCTCTCTCAAAATCATAATGGTGTGAAGGAAAAAACGACAACGACATATACAACTGTTCCACATAAGCTCTATTATTATTAATGAAAAGACATAAAGGTGAAAAAGATTTCTTGCCAGAGATAAATATACGGAACTTGGCACAGATAGAATAGACAGAGGTATGGAATGAACGGATGAATGAGTGAGTGAAAGGATGAAGAGGGAAACGACGTGGTGTTGTCACTCCACTCGTGTCAAAGTCTTTCGAACAGAATTTTTGTTCAGATGGCAGCTGTATAAGGAGCAGGAGTCGTTGATTGTGTTGAGAGCTCTTCAATTAAATACGTCGGTCGGCAGAGGAGAAAATTTGCGTTGATAAAAATAAGAAGATATGTAATGTTCTATTGACATTTTCTGAAATATGGTATGAATAAAGATTATAGGGTTCTCATTTAATGAGTTGCAGGCATGCAGTAGAAGAAAATATGTGGTTCAAGACTACGGAGAAAGGGGGACAGACACGATTTTTTTCTTCATCTCTTGCAGTATGGATGGATGGAGAAAAGTCTTGTCAAGAAAGGAAAAAGCCTTTTAATTGCATTCCTGATTCTTCTCCTGCTATACTAACTCTAAAGGCCATTCATTATGAAGATGATGATGATGAGAGACGAAGATTTGGACTCTTTTCTTTCTCTTTTTGCTCTGGGTAGGCATGAAATGATTAGAGCATCAGGAAGGAGAGGAACAGCAACGTTGTCTCATTTTAAAAAGAAGAATGACTAAACTTTTTTTCCTCCTTGATGGGTGAGTTGGTGGAGAAGAGAAAGCAATAAATAGGAGAATACGCGCTGGTCGTTATGTGTGTAGTAATCTATGGGTAAAAATGCCCATAAACATGGAGTCGTCGTCTCTATCTCTCTTGGGGAGAGAAAGAGAAAAATAATAAAATGTTTTATATTTCTATTTTTTCTTCTTATTCGTTCTCTTCTTCCTCTCTGCCTTCACTGTGTCGCATAGCTAAGAAGAGAAATGGGTGTACAAAGGCGTGTGATATTTGAAGAAGAAAAGCCATATACTCACTACTTTACACACTCATTCATACTATTTTATGTTATATTTTTTCGGCAAGTTAAGTCTTTGAGTACTTTTGAAACTGGGAAATGGCTTTTTCTCTAGTAGTATATCTTTCTCTCTTGAATTGTGAGTGAGTACTAGTGAAAGGGAGAAAAGTAGGAAGAGAAAAAAAAATAGATGGATGGGGATGCAAAGTAGCATGAGAGAATAATTATCCTTACATGTATTCATTCAGTCATTCATTCATTCACGGTGACTACTTTTCCCTTTTTACTTACTTTCCTTCGTCTCCACTATTGCAACTTTCTATTTGGCTATGTTTATGTGAGGAGGAGACAAGTCATAGGTTCTTTTTTCATTCTGTCTCTTCTCTTTCTACAAAAAAAGTATCCTTGTTCACTTCAATACTTTTTCCGCAAAAAGCAACGATGCAACACTAATGGTCCCCTTTTGTATATTTATTACTGGTGGTGTAGTGAGTACCACTGTGTGAGGCTATCTTTACGTGTCTGTACACTTATTATGATGATGGCGGGTGGTACGGTGGTGTGGCGTGTGTGAGGGTATTACTTGCCTGTTTATGTACCGGTAATAATAGTAACTGTAATACTCGTTGGCGATTGTGAGCTGTTGTGATGTAGTAGTGGCTTTGACTCCCTTCGATGGAAGATGTATTTTAGTAGTCTTCTTAGTAATGCGGGGGAATGGAAGAAGAAGAATATCATTCCATATTTTTTTCATCTGAGCCATAAACTACGACATCGGGAGGGAGACTGGGAGATAGAGGAGTTTAGTAGAAGGAAAAAGGAACACAGCAGGGTAAAAAATATATATAAAATTGTGGTCCCATTTTGTGGATAGGTCTCTTGTGTATAAATAATACTGAAGAGAGAAATAAGCTTGCGAATATTTTATGTAATAGGTGAGGTGGAGAAGAAAGAAGGCTCATATGCACTTTCACAGCCTGTTTCTCTACTGACACTCCTGCTGTGTACGGTGGTGCGATATGGGAGTGAGTATTAACTAGGTGCTATATGGGTGGGGAAAGAGGATTTTATGGAAATGTCTTATAATGATGCCACACCGCTGGATCATGTGAAAAGATGGAAAACTATACATATTTTTGGAGGGAGAGAAAGAGAGTCTTTGCGTTATGTGGTGGTGGTTGGTTCAATTCTCTACGGAGAGTATGTCACATCTTCTTCACGGCTGCTACTACTACTTCTTTTCGTACTTATTCTTTTCTTGTTCATTGCTTTACCATTTGGGAAGTACCACTATAGCACCATCGCTCCATTTCCAGTAAATTCTCAAATGGTCATAACCAACAGGGAAAATGTGTAATAATCTTGGCAATAACAGGAGGACGGAACGATGCTTGGGCTTATACATAGTATGTGTGGTGGACTGCTTGCTGTTCTACTGACAATGTATCAAGTTTCAATGATTTTTCCCGCTCTCTAACTCTTTCTCTCTCTATCTCTTTATACGTACATAAAATATGTCCTCATTCTTCATGATTATGCAAATGAGAGGGTCGTTCAAGAGAAAGGCAAAGTGCTAGGCTTGCAAAAAAATGAGACAGTAATGGCCTGGATATCGTCATCCTACATACTTTACCTTTTTTACTTAACGTGGTAATATTAATGGGGAAAATGGCGATGAGCACTACTTCATAAGTATTTCATGATTATGTG
Organism: Willowsia buskii; assembly: GCA_034700685.1. Lineage (NCBI taxonomy): Eukaryota > Metazoa > Arthropoda > Collembola > Entomobryomorpha > Entomobryidae > Willowsia > Willowsia buskii. Next base: position 72,287 of record JAQIXW010000019.1, on the reverse strand, counting down.
AAACTGGGAGTGGTAAAAAGAGAGAGAAAATTATATTCAAAGTGGAGACCACACACAAACACACATTATATATGCTGTGATGGGGTGGAAGAGAAGAAGAGCCAAACATTTTAGGTTTATCTACTTTATTATTATTGCATCATCATCGCCATCACATGATCATTATCATCATCTCTTCTTGTTTGCTATACATGAGCACATAACGAAGCCCATTTGCTTTCTCTTTTTTGATGTGGTCGTTTACAGCCAAAAAATATAAATATATTCATGTTTTTGTGTGATTGCACAAGTTAATATAATGTGTTTGTTTTTTCTCGCTTTGCAGGAGCAAAGTCACAAGTCGTACCGACCTCTGTGTGTGCTCACGTTTCGTTGGAACTACGCTGTGCATGGGCTGGAGCCCATGGGATACCATCTGGTCAACGCTCTTTTGCACGCTGTTGTCTCCGTACTCTACTTCAGGTACGTTATATATAATACTCTTGTTGTTCCATTCACGTTGAATGACACAAAGGCAATAATCTAGAATGTCATGTTATAATATAGGCTGTCTACAAAAAAAATGGAAAGTTTTCTACTCGTCGTAGTGTCTAGTGTCACCCTATTATATATGCATTGTTGCATGCATAATCGCATCATTTTCTCTGTCACACTCTGAGTGACATGCACTTTTCCACTTTTTCACTGGGGAAACTACACTATATTTTTGCGCTTTACATCCTTATGCTCCATAAAAACAGTGACAACAAGACATTATGCAAAGTATATGGCTATAACGCTCAACGTGTAATAATGCATGTCGTAATCGCAGTCTTTTCGAGACTGCTGGTTCGTTCAGTTTTTCCAGGAAACCAATTTTTTATCTTCACATTTTTGTTACATTTTATTTGTTTCAGGAATTTCAATACTATTCATCTAACTCTTCAAGAGCTGGCTTTTGGTCTTTGTTTTTAGAGTTTGCAAAAAAAATGGCTCAGGAATTGTTTCTGACTGGAGAAGAAAGACCAAGAATAAATGCTGACTGATCAACTATAAAAGCAATTTTTTGCCCACAGAGTATTTCCACGTATGCTATATAGCATGTAGTTTGAAAGAAAATAAGTTACTTGAGAACGAAAGAAAACGGAAATAAAAGAAGGAAAGGAAAAATTATTAGAGCCAAGTTGAGTTGTGTGTCCATACTACGTATTTCATGTGATCATCCTCTGTGTGTGTATCTGTTTTTATTTCTCTCCCGTCGTGTCTGTATTTAGTATTCCACAATAGTATTCCAAACTTACAAAGACAAATGGAGCTACATTTATTTTTTCTTTGCTGGTGTAGTATTAACTTTTTTGCTGTTGTTGATGATGATGATGATGAGAATGATCAGATCAGAATGATAAAAATAACCGTTGCCACTATATACTACTTACTTTAACGGTAACGTAAAGATAACGTGTACCTAGATTTTTCTCTCACTATATATATATATATGTACCTTATACGGGCGGATGGACGAATTTGTTGTTACATACTTTGAATTACATCACATCCCATTGATCCCATCCATTAGATTTCTTCCCCCTTGTGACGTGACTTAACATTTAATCTTCTTGTTGCTTTTAAAAAACACGACCTCGTTGTATGTATCTATTAGTCTTTCTCAGTATCACATGAGATGGGATATATAAGTAGTAGGCGGATGTGTAATTGTGTAAAGCGATTAAAATGGCACATGATGGGGCAAGTAAATAGGATAGGATCACAGACTAGGATACGCGATAACTGTAATAAGAAAAAAGAAGAGGAAAAAATAAATAAAAGATCATTACTGTTTTTTCTGGAGAAAAGACAAGCAAAAGGATAGACGTGATCCATATATTTATTACTTTAATCTATCTCGATTCACAATATTATGATGATCACAAACTGTAGCAGAGCTTATACCATAATGCATTTTTTGGTCCTATTACCGTCAGGCTCGTCCTCGTCGTCATCCTTGTTATTATAATTGAATTGACTTCATTTCATTGCCTTGTCATGACTGGCAGGGACAATTTCTGATTAAAAGCTATATAATCATACGCTAGAAAAAAAAGAAAGACAATGAAATTAATGCTTCTGTCTGACTCCAATTTTTTATATTGTATTTTTTTTCCAGAGTTTCGAGCATGTTCCTCACAGAACTCGGGAGCTTTGTTGCTGCCATGCTATTCGCAGTACATCCGATACACACGGAAGCGGTAAGTGGATTTCATTTCATTTTAATGCCTTTTTTACACACAGTCGAAGATAAACCGTATATTACTCTTTTGAACACAAAAAATAAGCAACCAGGTTCTATAATTCTAGTTTTGTCGCGTAGTCGTCAGTTTTTTTGTCATATTTAGTCATTAAAAGTCATGCGATGATATAATGATAACACATACACACATGACGAGCAGGAGCTAGCGTTTTCGCGGAATAACGATGTATTATTCTGTAACACGTAAAATGGGAAAGTTTTTTAGTAGAGTTATTTTTTGTTTTATGACTTTTACGAAAAAAGTTTTCCTTTTTATTAGGAAGTAAATGACCAGTTGGTCTTTTTATTGTTTGCCTGCTTGCTGCCTACAAGGCAAAAAATTAGGAGATGGAGATTAGAGACTTTCTCTTGTTTATATATAGCTGACCAATGAATGCGCAGCATTGTTATGTATGATCGCTTGTGATGATGATCATATAGTCTAAAAGTCGTCATCATCATCGTCCCATCGTATAATATGTGGATGGGGAGAAAAACGAATAATGTCAACTTCCAGAAGAATGGCTGTATATATTGTCGGAGAGAATTTTTTTGCGTGACCAATTATTCTTATGAAATGCTGCTGCTGATGATGACGATAAAAAATAAAAACTAACTACCTTTCTTACATGTATTTTCACATGTGTGTGTGTGTGGATGGACGTGTGGCGCCTGCAACTACTTTACCATTTTGCGATATAAAACTGATTGCTGGAAAGAAAGCGAGTTAGTTATTATAACAACTTTGGGTAGTTCTAATGTTAGTGTAGATTTGTATCACAAAAACATTTTTACGACCAAGAGCACAGCAGCAGTAGCAGTGGAGCGCTCCAGCAAAACTTAAATAATGATTTTTTTTCTGCAGCTGCAACTTCTGTTTAAGTTGTAAATGTAAGTAAGTACCTATGTATGGAGTTTTTGTTAGCGTTGTTTTTAGTACTGTTACTCCTACTGGTGGCAGTGGTGGTAATTACTTCTCCCTTTTGCTTAGATTAAAAGTTTTTTGCCTTCTCAAAGGAATATTTTATCACCGAAGGACTGTCACCAGAAATTGTGTGTATGAAAATGAAATGAAAGTTGAAATTCGTGGGGCGATGGATGGTGTGTGTGGGTAGTTAAAAGTGGTTGTACAATGTGTACACTTGGAATTTTACCCAGTTGAAAAATTTGCTACAAAAAATGGGGGTAGAAGCACTAAAAAACTAGTGACTACTTACATGACAGAATTATATTGGCATTCGAGTTGGTGGCGATGATGGTGGAATGGAAATGATGTCGGTCTGAGAAATAAGTCAAAGATAAAAAGGAAAATGTGGATTTATTATGAAACATTTTAATGTAAAATGTATGCATGTATATGCGATGTTTTGTGTGAATTATGAAAATATATAAATATTATGTATTTTCATAAAATAATGTTATCTCTCCCTTACAGTAAACGCATAGATCATGGTGGGTTGCACGCTTTATCGTGAAATATTTACATTTTCTCCCAATAAATATCCATAAAATGTTTAAAGCTTGTTTGTCTATCTTATTCCCCTTCCCTCTTTATTTTCATTTCATTTTCTCTGGAACTGTAAGATATTGCAAACATGTGTGTTATATGTGTGGGGCTTCACATCCTCTCTACTTTGCTGGGTGTAAATGTCTTGTTTTTAGTAGTATTTGACTTGATGACGCTTGCAGGCATAACTAGAAAATATAAAGAGTAGTAGCAGTGGCAGCAATAAAGAGGAAGAGATCCATGAAAATATGTACATTATTATGATGATGCCATGTTCTTTATATCACGGTCGGTTTTACGTGGTATTTAAAGGAATGCACATAATTTTGTTGTTGTGTTTGTTGAAATCGCTTGGGAGGAAGGGAAATATGCTGAGCAGTTTTAGATGAAGCAGTATATATGATGAGTAAAAAGGTTGCTCCCACTTTTCCCACCGCTACTGACGAAGACTTTCTCTGTGTGTGTTTGTGTGTACAATAATATGCACATGAATCAAATTATGAATTATGGATTCCTTTTGCTTTGAGCTATTATGTCGGTCGGTCGTCCTTCTACTCCTTCTTTCTCCAACGTTGCCTTTGTGCTTGTATACTCCTCTTCGCCTCTTTGATTCATTTAAGCTATTTAGCATGGCACCCCACACACTGAAACTAGAGCTCTAACATTTCTCCTCCTTTTTGGCTTCTCCTGTAGGAGATATAGGTAGGTAGGAGAGACGGTTGTAGAAGGATAAAGGGAGGGAGAGAGAACATGTGTGCCAAACATTCCATTCCATTCTGCGTCTTCTAGAAATAATATTCATGTTTTTGCATGGGGAATCGCATTGTTTTCGTGCCAATGAATGAGGAACATGGGAATTATTATTGGTGCACGCAAACAACGCCAACATCATCACACCACCGCTATCCCTACTGATTCTCTTTTCTGCTACCGCCACAATCCAGCCTGGGAAGCTTGGCAGGAAGGAAGGAAATGGAGATGGGGAGTAATTTCTCAAAACAAATCGAGAATCTAATATCAGCACTGTTGACGCATATTTACTACCATGGAACAATAGTAGCATATTAGTTTTTTGTACCTATAAAATGTACGACAAAGACCATAAAGATGAGATTGAAGGAAGGCTCTCCAATTTTTCTATGATTATTATTGCTTCCCATTCCAAATCTGTTAAGAAGCTTGTGGCTAAATGAGAACGAGCGTAGAACGGAAGAAAAGGAGAATTTTTTGATGAAACAAGAGAGAAAGCGTGTATAAATACCGAATGGAATGTTTTGGTCGAAAAGATACAAGACAAAATTACAATCATGTTTTCTTTGGAATTCTCAAAACTGCCACAGTTAACTGCAGCATCATCCCAGTTTACATTTTGAGGTGGAGAAACAGTATTTATTGTTACAATGCTATTCTCGAAAGAACCACTGCTATCATCATCTGTCGGCTTAAAATGCCAAGAGGACGTGAAGGAAAGAGAGGAAAATGAATGATAAGAAATTTGTGTCGGGAAATAAAAAATAATTACTTTTCTATTTACTACAAAAGGTAAAGTTATTTTATTTTTCAAGACAATCCTTACTATTCATCTTGAAAAGCTTGATGACTCTGTCATCATTTGTCTGTTTCATTATTTTCACATTTTCTTTTGAATAAGTATCTTGACAAGTTGTGGAGTAACAGACAAAATTATTATCATGGGCTGACGGGCGGTTATTTTAGTTAGCTAATACAAACACAGTAACGACGATAAGGAATGGAAATTCCTTTTATTTACGATTATGATGATTGCGGATTCTAGTTGTTTTTGTTGATGTCTTTAAAAGTGGAAAACGACAAAGAAAAACAATAATATGCTAATCGACAGCAATGATGGGAGAGTACAATGAGCTGTTTGTAATTCCAAGAGCGCACAAGCTTTTTCTTAATGTGTTTGTGTAGCAATAAATGAAGCATAATCATTGAAAATTTTGTAGTGGAGAGACGGAGAACAAGTTAATGGGCTTTTTGCTAAAAGTACATGACAAACATGACTGCTGACGGTGTGCAAACAAAAATAAAGTTAGGTGAAAATGCAATGGGTTTCCATACAGAATGTATATACTTGATGGCGGTGATGATGATGACGTTGATGATAAGAGTGCATTTTGCTTTTAATTTCGTTTTATTTCATTTCACCATCGTTCAGAAATGCAGCTGCTGCTACGTTGATAGCACACGCTCCACAAACGCACTTTTACTCTCTCACTAAAAAACTTAAATGCAATTTACTACAAGCCGTATAACTGTAATGAAAGCATAATATGAGAAAAGGAGACGGGGAAAGCTAATACATACGCGTATATATATGGAGTACTTAATACGTACCGATGAATGTATGTGATGATGTTAGTTTTCATTTTACGAGAAAGTGCATAATAGCTTACTACTTATATGTTATGGCTTTTTCAGAGGGAGAGAGAGCAGAGTCTTGTTTTCCTTTTTATGAACAACGCTGTAAAAGGCTTTTTCCTCTGGAAAATCTCTTTCCCCCTTCTTAACATCGTTTTCACTCTAAAATAAACTAACAAGAAGAAGAACAAGGTAAATAAAACAATGGTGTGTAGGTATGTGTATAGTGAGAACGAAAAGGAGTGTTCTCATATATATAACGTTTTTAAAAGAGTGAGTAGTTTCCTTGTCTCCATTTAGAGAGTTTTTGAGGAGCGGAGTTTATATTTTGAGGTAGGTAATAATGTGATGGGATGTAGGTAGGTGGGTATAGGGTTTGACTTTAACTTTTGTGACGAGAGGACAAAGAATGAGAGTGAAAGTGAAGAGGTAGATGGGGAAAGTGATGGTGTTGTGGTGATGGTGAATGGAGTTTTTAGTTTTTCACGGGGAGATTTTTAGTGTGGTGGCAGATATGAGCTCCTTCATCATCATCTCAACAACAACAACGAAGCAACAACACACAATGGTATATGGCCTGACTGTGGAGAATGGATAGAAGTAGGGAAAAGATGAAATAATAATAAAAACAGGGTCTTTATTATGGCGTCAGTCGTAAAGTTGATTATGGAAAAGCTTTTATGGTCTCTGTCACCTGTTCCCTGGCTTTTGGGTACGCTCCGCTTATTCTCTTGTGCTGGCTGAGCTCAAGCAAGAAAATGTTATCCAGAAAGGAAAAAAAAATATATAAAATAAGAGGAAAAAGCAAAGAGAAAATTAGGTCCGGTGGTGGTGGTGATGAAAGTGATGGTGACGATGATGCTGGTACTGCTGGTGGTTGTGTATACTGCTTTTGTCAAGAAGCAAAAAGGTTGTAAAATGCGCCTTTTCTCTACCAGGCTGATTGTAGAGCAGCACGAGGACGTCAAAGCCAAAAAAGCTATTGTGTTGTTGATACAAAAAGAGTGCCAGCAGAAGGTAAAGTTATAAAAGATTGCTCGAGTTGAAAAGACATAAGGTGACCAACATAAAAGGTGCACCTGCTACTCTCATCTCATATAATATTGTTTGTATGGAAAAGAGAGTTTTCATTTAAAACATTGAGTTTGAAGCTTCCAGAAGTGCGAGACTGTAAAATATCGAGAAATTGTAAAAGAAACGGAGCGAGTGAGTAAAAAGTAGATGTAGTAAGTAGGTTTGGTGGTAGGTAAGTACACGTAGTAATTAGCAATCGTAAATAATCAGCTAATTGCATACGCTCTACTCAGACAGGACAAATAAAGCAGTAGCACATTACAATATTATGAGAGGCTGCTTTCGACGATAATGATGTTATTTAATTGAGGAAATGCTACGCTCACTGTAATTATAAAGTCAAACACACCAATACAATTGGGGAGTAAAAAGGGTAACAATAGGCATTAGTCTCAAATAACAGCAAAACACAGTTATCGGGTCACCTTAAAGCATCTTTTCTTCTTGAGTTTAAGCAGTCGGCTCTATTGAGATTAGTACTTGCCTAAAGCGAGAAAAGACAAATGATTTTAGTACACGAGCAGCGCAGCATCGTGTTGCACATGTAATTACAGGTATTATTTGCACAGGGTCACGTGCTGTGTTTCCCTCTTTTTTGTTCTCACTTGTTGTTGGAGAGAGTTGCCATTTCCAGCTCTCCATGGCGAAATGGAATAAATCAAACCAATCACAGTTCCTCCCACAAATAATATGCAAATCAAACACACTGCATTGTTGCGTTTATTAAACATTCGTTGTCTAATTAATCATTGAGCAGACGGGTTCGTTACAATTTTGGCAAAGTAATAAAATATCAAGCTGTGTAGAGTACGTGCGACGCATGCATAAATATGGCAAAACGTAAATTGGTCACACATATAAATCTGTCACTGTTCCCTCTTTTAATCATTTTTTTTCATCTGTGAACATTCTCAAGGTATTGCAAAAATATTATGTAGACAACACTTTTGAAGCAAACAAAATCATTCACATAGATATATAGTTTTCATTTTCTCATATTTTTTGACACTCATATTACCTACAACTCATGATATTTCTATCCTTGAACCTCGCCGTTTTTTTTCGTGTAGAATAAATGGGTAGTACTATTTAGCCATGTTGCTGTTGATTTCCATGTTTTTCGAACTGTTACTTGGCGTCGGTCTTGTCGTTGTTGTTGTTGCATTTTTTCATTGTGAGTGAAGCTGGACGAGTTAGCGTGACAAAGAAACGAGTTTCGCGTTACGTTCTCTCTGTAATTTTTCATTCTTTCTCTCTCTTTGACACGACAGGAGCATCGAGAATGGCAAGAAGAAGTATTAAGCCGAGCAACATGCGATATTTGGGAGAAAAATATTCAGAGAAGTGCAATTAAGCAGTAAAAAGTACACATGCTTACATAAATAACAAGCACATAGGATAAAGAAAAAATACTGTTAAAGTTTTTTTTCCTGACTTGAGACTCGAGGTTGTTAATCCTCTCAATTTACTATTTTATCCAGAATGATATGAGTCTGTATATGGATAATAAATATGGGAGGAAACATGGAGAGAAGAGGGAGAGCGTAACATAAAGTTATTGAGGAAAAGTAATAAAAAACGACAAGAGAAATGAGCGGAGGTTATCACGCAACCTAGTCGTTGCTGTTGTCGTCGTCGTCGCAATCCTTGTCGTCTCACTGACTCAGCTAATACGGCGACACTGGAGAAAGTCAGCCGTTCTAACTACTTCCTTTTCTTTCTACTAGTTTAGAAACCTACTACTCTCCTTCCTATTATTACTTCGTGTTATTGTTATTTCTCCTCGTCGTTCTCGTTGATTTGGATATGTGTGAGATGCGAGCAAAGAAGAGTGTCAACTGAACAGGCGGGGAGTATAATGAATTTGTTCAACAGTTTTTTGTCGTTGTCCCAATTCCGAAATGAACAAGGAATATAAAAGCGATGGAGAAAGTATGTAGGAAACAGGGAAAATATGTTTTGTGCTCGCTTTCGCTTCTCAAGTCGAATAAGAGGACACTGGGACATTGATTGAGTGTATTGTTCTTGACCTATGTCACTCGAGTGATAATGATAAATTGATGATGATGATGTGCTTCTTCTTCTTCTTCGTCGTCGTCATCTTATTCTATGTATTTTGCCTTTGGATATTCCTATTGTTGTCGTTACCACTGGAGTGGAGTAGGAAGAAGAGAAATAGCTAAATTCTCTCTTCAGTTTGCTGATATCCAACAGAGCTTTTGTGTGAGAGCAAATACTATCGGCGTTTCTCCACTTGAACATACAAGAACACAATCCTAGAGCTTCTTTGATGGAATATCCAAAAAGGGAATTTATTATTGGACGTAGTGTCATCTTCTCTGGAGGAGGAAGCCGAGAGAAAAGAGGGCGAGGATGTTTGTCTCTTTTATTGGAAACACGAGAATACACTTGCGAGAAGGTGGCAAGTGATAATGATGACGAGGGAAAGAAGAGAAAGATGTGAAGAGAGAGAGGGAGAAATTGGAAAAACGATTCTCCTGTTTCCAGAAGAAAAATGAGCGCGTTTTTTTGGACGCCGTGTGGTAGCAGTATATAGCGATTTAGGTGAAATGCTAAAGTGTTGTATGTATGTGTTCAGAGGGGAATATACATGTAATTTTAAAAAGGCATATCAAGTTTCCGAGAAGAGAGTAGGAAGCAAAGGTGTAAGTGATATGTTATGATGATGGTAGAGAAACGCTGTATGTGTGTGATGTGGAGACTAACAAATTCACCGGAAATGCTGACACACACCACACCGTAGAAATGTGATAATATTGTAAGCTGAGTTGAGAATAGGCATCATCATCATTTCCACCTTGGTTACTTGCTTGCCTCTCGTCTTACATCTCTCTAAAGTCATCATTTTTAGTTGATGCCATAGTGGAAATAATACCACTTTTTTCTTCAGGATTATCCCCATAATATACATGCATGCATACCACACGACGGTGGAAGGCAGGCAACCAAACCGCCATATCACTTTTGAAAATGTGACGATGATGATGAAGGTACATTATAAAAATGATGTGACGCCGGAGCGGAGGTAGTTGCGAGGGGAAGTAAATAAGTGCGCTTATTCCATTTCATTTAGACTCTAAAATTTAGAAAGGCGAACCGAGTTCCCAGCTGCCGCATATTTAGGTATTCATAGAATATCACATTGATGCCATATTTCATGGATAAATTTGCAATATATAGACATATATTTTTTTTTACGTTTTTTATCTTCTTGGAACACACATGCACAAAAGAATAACTTCTGTGTAGATATTCCAATTTTCCATATTGCTATTAGGATGATGGTCATATCATATTTTCCCTCTGAAAGGAAATGAGTGTGAAAGCTCAAGTGGTTCCGAGTATATTAATATGAGCAAATATTCCCGAAAAGATAACATATTTTCCCTCTTTTATGTAATATACAATAATGGTCTGTGTGCTCTGTGAGAGTTTCTGTGTGAGTGTGTGTGTGTGTGTTTATTCTTCTCTTCATCCAGATCACTTTTGCCTTCCTTCCTCAGGACTCCCATCATCATAATTCTTTTCCTTAATGCAATGCATATATTATAATACCTACTCAAACTCTGACTTTCCCCTTTTCCTGCATCTACATCAAGGCTGCTTGCTGTTGCTCTTTTCTTTTTTTACAGAAAAGACGAAGAAGAACAAGACATATCTCACCTGAGGCTAATGCAAATACTTTACGTAAGAAGACACGAAAAAATGTATAAAAGCTTATGTGCTTACTTTACTGCCTGCACATATTCCACAGACTTGCCAGAGAAGGAAGACACACTTTACACTGTGTCTTGTCGCTCTCTGCTCGCTGATGATACTTTACATTTGGTTTCTTTCATATCTCCAAAATCATCCTGATTGCCACAAGCACACTTGCTCAGCTAGCTACCATCTTTGTCATTGTGAGCAGAAATTTTCAAAGGATAAAAAGATGCATGCATTTACTTTGCTGTTTTTATATCTTTTTCTTTAAAAAAAAAGAAGAATTTTCTGTACGTGGGATACCTTCTTCCATGTTGCAATATTGAGAGAAAGCTCGTTTATAAACTTGTAAAAAGAATAATAACAATGTAGTTGTGTATGCATAGTAGTGTGTATACTTGAGCTTATCCTTTTTCTGAGCTCGAGTGGAGAAAAGAGAAAACGAAAGAGAGAAAGCCTGTTTTCTCATTTCACTTGAGTGAGAGAGAAGTTGTAAGCATATGATGCTGATGCTGCTGCTTTCCCAGAGAGACATTATTAAATATTGTGGGGAGATAAGAAGGTGATGTATGCACGCATGCAAAATGGTGGTGGTGAAAGTATAGTAGAGAAAGTACACAGGAGGACAGCATTCATACCCACTTCTACCACCACCAACAGCAACATCATCATCATTTCATGTTCATCATGGGACTTTAGTGGCCTAAGCACCTTCCTCGTTCCCACACACACGGACTTGGGAAAACTCGCTTTCTTTTTTATTTAAAATATCATTTCCATCCAAGGAAAGGGATGGAGGAGAGAAAAAGGAGCAAGTTTTTTTTTGCTTCTGCACAGCATGTGTTGCTCATTTTGCTCAATATATTGACCAACTTTTCCTCTCCTTTCTCTTTTGTGGTGTGACAGTGAAAGTCTACGGGAAAAGTGTAGAGCAAAAATGAAGATGAGAACCGTGCAGACTTTTTTAGTGGCAAAATAGTCGTTTTCATTTTGATGTAGGATGTGCAAGGATATTGTGTAAAGCTAGAGCTCATAAAATAACTTGTCTTCTCTATATATATTCAAATCTAAATCTAGCTATTATCTTCAGGAAAATGAACAAAGAAGGGAAGATGGTGGAGAAGGTGACATTGTTTATGTTTATATTGGGAAAGTGTGTAACTGTTGTGTGTAATATTATTATGATGGCGAAATTGAAAGAACTAAAAAGTAATATGCGACTTGAAGCTCATTTTCTTTCTTTTTATTAATATCAATTTTGATGGTGGGTTTTCTGCCAGCTTTTGAAAGTAGCTTTAATTTTTGTCTGAAAAGTGAAAACTTTAATATAGCAGGTACTACTGCTTCATGAATTTTTTTTATTACTGCTGCAAGTTTTATTTTGGAATGTAATGATCGTTGTTTCATTATACCCCAGCTCTTCTTTTTAATATAAATTTTCACTCGGCATCCTAACCATTCCCATTTTATCAGTGTTATATTAAACGCTGAATAATTGCTTTTAAATCCAAACAGTATTACTCGGATTCGCATGAATTTCATGAAGTTTTTGAAAGGATAATATATATTTACTTTGCTGCCTTTAGTGTATACTTTTATTGTATTTCGTCGTATCTGTTCACCACAATATCAGTGAGAAATTGAAAGACAGCGGGAGAAAAGGAATGGGGGTGCGGTATTGCGGAATGGTTAGCGGCTGCAGTGATGGGCGGGGGTGATGGGTGATTCCTGTGAGAGAGGAGAAAGCGGTAGTATTACAGAAGAAAAAGAGATGCAAGATGAAGGCTAAACATTTTTGAGGATGGCAGGGGATTTGATGTGCTGGTTGAATAGGAGCCAAGCCGTCATTCATTTTGATTCGGGATGGATATGAAGGTGGAATCATATTAAAACCGTCATCGTCACTCCGACAGCACACTAACGGCGTTTTTTTTCTCTCGTATACTTGTCAAAACGTAAATCCAAGAGAAAGTATTCAATATTAAAGCCATAACTAGCATGCGAGGTAACAAAATGCTAGATAAGTAGTAACATGATGGGGGAGGGTGTTGAAGAGAAAGGAAGGTACTAGACAAGGGAATTGTTAGAGGAGGAAGCGCTTGATGAAATTATGATTGGCAGGCGTCTTGTGATATGCCAACTGTAACAACAGCGGCAACAACATACAGAAGCACAAAATGTGCTAATGTGCTCACGACATACATAGACTAGCGACGACTGAGTATAAAAGCAGGAAATGAAGGTGCGGGGTGTACAGAAGGGAGATGGGACGGATTAGAGGGATGGAATGGAAAAAGAAATAGTTGGATCAAGGTGAAAATCCCAGTGAAAAAATATTATCACTATTGTTGCCATTGTAACAATGTGTGCATTGCACAATAAGTAATGTTTATGGTGCTATTGATGTTGTTGTTGGAGTTTTACGGAGGGAGGATTTACTGAGAATGGAATGTAACTGTCTTGTTGGCTTTGTTGAGTTTCCCTGCTCGCTAGGTGACAGGCATTTCATGCCCACACGCAGTTCCATTCCAGTCTTCCCTTCAGATTGACTGACAGCATTTCATTAGTAGCGAAACTCTAATAATCAGTGTTTCTTGTTATTGCTGTTTATAACTCCTTTAAATATTGTGTTGTGTAATGTTAAATTTTTGTAGGGTTTCTTTCCTAGTTACACAAGCATTATGTTTCAAGCAATATATTAGGCGTAGGTTTATATAGAAAATCAAAATGAAAATCTGCCTAATATGACATTATGGAGATGTCAGTCGAAGAGATGGAAAGCAGAAATTCTAATTCTCAATAATGAATTATATATCAAAGGGTTACGACATTCATTAAAAAACTCTCCTTCTGAGTGGTTCGGCGGATATGTCAGTTGTCAAACAAAAATGCTTAATGATTTTAACAAGGGAACTTCAGATACTTTAAAACTTTATTTAGGTTTTGAACCAAACAGACATGTAAAAATTGTCCAAACTAGTTATTTGTTTCCCGGATGATATAAGACTGGCAGTGGCTATACATAAAATGGACAGACAAGACTTGGTTACATTACATTGATTAATATTCATCAGATTGCTCTCCTTTAGAAGAATTGTATAATACTCTTAACAAGTCATGTAGCAAACAGTCTTAGTGACGATAAGTAGATAATGAAGCTTTCTACTTTACAACAAAAGGAAGTACTGAGTTATAGATGGTGAGAGCCCTTTGATAGCATGTGTTTCATATGTATCAGCTTTCATGTGAAATGGAATACAAAATAAAAATTGAGAATATTTGTGTTGCTTTGATTTGACTTGTTTATTTGTCCTCGGCTCCCCTCCGTCGTTTCTTTTTCTTTGATGATGAAAATGAAATAAACAAGAGATCTCGTTACATATTCTTCATCTTTTCTCTTTCTTTCCCTTTTCTTTTGTCTAACAAATAGCGAGGTTCTTGGAAATCAGCAAAAAAGGAGAATGCGTCGAGAGAGAAAGAGTAGTGAATTGTTATATTCATTTGAAGATGGTGATTTTATACAACCTCGACATATTTTCGTGGTGGTATGAAGAAACAGGAAATAGGAGAGGTAAACAAGTAAAATCGTAAAAATTACCTTTTTCTTCCTTCATTCTGTACACATCGCGGAACCTGTCAATCGATCTTTCTTTGCGACTCCGTGGTTACAGTTTGTTGCTGGGATATGAAATCTTCGAGTGTAGAGAGAATCTCACGAAAACCCCTGTTTTATTATTTTCATCTACCTGTGTAAGTAAGGTTTCCTTTTCACTGGAGAAAACACAGACGAATAAAGAGAAGAGAAAATCTTATTTTCTTATACCTGCTTCCTCAGGATGAATGAGGAAAGAATGTGTAATGCATTCTATAATGCTCCCTTAAGAATGGTAAACGAAACTGGAAATTACCATCGATACTGAATTGTATGAAGAGAGTGAAGAGAAAGGTAGAATTACAATGATACTGCTGCCCCCATGCCAAGTCTAAAAGATGTGTTCCGTGTACCAAGTCCTTTTACTTCTCTAGAAATTTTGATTCGAATGTTGTAGTGGCAGGTCTCTATGGCGGTTTTTGTGGAGTGGAAGGTGCCGGCATATCCAAGTAAACGTGGGTTCTGACTTGACATTTAGTAGCATATTACAAATGGAAATGGATTCCTTCTAGTATAATATCATTGGTCTCTCCATTACACTTTCGATCAATCGAAACAAACAGAAGCATTTGTTTTTTACCCAAGGAATTGTCTTCAAAGGAAAGTCCAAGCAAAGTTCGAAATACTTTATAACTTAACGTATAATATCAGGTATTTTAAAACTTTCCATATTTGTAAATGTACTTGGTTACCCAAAAATATTTAGTTTTCCGTAAGAAGAATCCATGCTAAACATTTTTTTACTGTGATGTCCTGATGTGATATGTTGGCTGTCTGGTGATGCTGCTGCCACCGTTATATTTTCCTTATTTCATCTCTTGCGCAGTAATGCCACCGCTGCTAGTGTGGATACCACCACAACAGCCATTTGTATCGTACAAATGTCAAGGGAGCTGACTTACTTTTTCTTTCTTTTACTCGCAAGTCGTCAGACTTGAGTAGTATGTACATACCATACCACCTCGTCTCATAAATCCACCAGCAACAACTCAGCAACGCAGAAAATCATGCTGCTGCTGATGATGTTCATGGCCTGCGTCTTCGTGCATTGACTTGATTTTATCCGTATTTTTTAAGGAAAAGGAGCTGCCTAACTAAAACCTCCGTACAAAGTTATGTTTACCAGGTTTGGGGCTTCCTTTCTTTTGCGTTGTAAGGTAGTGTAGTGGTGGTAGAATAAAAGAAATGGCTTGTCTTGTTGTCCTCATCCCATTCGTTCAACACTTTTGTTGTCCTCAAATCTCGTTCCACTGACGACAATGGTATGTGTAGCTCCTTTTCCACACATTTCAGACCCAACTACCAATTTTTTTCTTCCTCTTTCCGACAAGATAAAGGCCGTGTGGTAACTGCAGCAAGCAAGTTGGTGCAAATGAGGTGAAATAAGAAGGAAATAGGAAAAGGAAAGCGAAAGAGAGCTGGGAAGTGAGAGATAACACGACTACAGAGATTTACTCGGCACATCCATTCTAATTACGAATAATAACAGTCGAGTTTTCTCTCCCCACACATATAACACATATTATATAAGAAACTCACTAGTCCCCATTTTCCTCGTATATTTTCTACAGTGTACGTAGTAGTTTAATGTGAATGCGGATGCATGTATGTGTGTAGTAAAAAGACGACCTGTTTCTCCAATTTTGTATAGTGGTCGTAAACGGTCAGCCAGCTTTGAAGACCGAGTAGTCTTCACTTATTTTCCACGCGTTTCTTATAGTAATGGTTATGTATTGCTAGCTAAATAAACAGCCTTGTAACGCTAGCCGTTAAAATTATCTTTATAGCAGATGCACCAATTAGGGCACGCATGCTGATAGAAAAAATTCTTTGAGGTTAAAGTACTTTGAGTGCCTTCAAGTGCCTCCTGTAAATTGCTTTAGTTTAGCCTAGTTTTTCCTGTCATCATTGCACCAAAACAAAAACGCTAGTTGCTCATTAGGTCAAAACTAAGAAAGAAAAAATGGTTAAATAGGACTTTGCTGCAAAATAATAATTTAGAATAGCATCTGTAGCAGCAACTGCAGAATTTAATATTTAAGCGAGAAACTTTTTATCTGCAATTAAGTGATTTGAATAGTTTGGATAATATGATTCTTATAGAGGTTCATTGGCCCTAGATTCTAGATTTCTAATGTGTTTCTACATATTCCAGTAACCTGGGAGTGGAATACTTACGGACGGAGGAGTATTCATGAGGAAAAGTAAAAAAAATGCTTTTTAGCTTCCACTCTGTTGGTTATTTAATATCTTGTTCCTCGTCAACCTGGGGAAGAAGAGAGAAGTGGTGACAAACAAGAGAGAGAGGATTTTAAAACGACGAGTTGAGCTTTTAAACCGTGTCTCTCTGGTTGCTCGTAGAGAGAGGAGGAGAGGAGTAAGATGAGCACGTTGTCATAGGGAATTTAAGTAGTACAAGTGAGCAAATATTTGTGAATCCTGCCTGTAGCATAATCTATAAAAATGGAGAGAACTACAGAAAATGATGATGCCACACAGTTACGACACGATCCTCATGTACGCTCCATGTTCATTCTAGATCTCGCACATCTCGTGTGCTCACTTTTAGTTTGATGATCATCGTCATTATATTACACAAGTGCGTACATAAAAGATAGAAAACACTTTTGCTCGATGCTGCTTTGCACTCTTGAGCCTTTTCTCATTTCTCACCCTCACAATCTTCCTGTGTCTGTAGTATGTACATATATTTCTATCTCTCGCTCTTTGAAACACTTTTCCCTCCTCGACATCATCGACGTTGTCGTCGTTACAAGGTTCACTCATTTCTCCGTGTGATCTCCTCCTGGTGATAATACTTTTGATGATGATGATGATGACAACCAAGAACGGATCACATTTCTCATGACGACGATGAAATGTAAGAAGATGTTCAAATTGGTGTAGAGAAGGGAAAGGGCAGCATCAATAAGTACTTGGCACTTGGTGAAAGCGTGACAGAGAGCTGAAAATGCCTTCCGGTTAATTTCCACTGTGGGATTTTCTTCTCATTCTCCTTTTCTATCTTTACTTCAGTTTTCCTGTGTGTTTTCAGAAGTATGACTGTTGTCAATAATCACCAGCTTCCTGAATGTGAGAGAATAGATCGAGGATGGTGTTGATGAGGAGCATGAAGAAAAGAAATGAGAAAGCAGCAAAAAATTGTGTTATTTGTCAGGCTTGACCTTTCTTCTGTATCCTCTGGCAAATTGTCAGCTTGATTGCGAGATTGGGGAATATGGAGTATAGAACTAGGTGTATTATCATCTGAATCTCTCGTTTTATGAACACTTCATGTTTTTCCTGAGGTGGATAATAAATATCGTGCAAAACCTCTGTCACTTTTTTAATGCATCGATTTCTTCTCTCTTACTTGCTGTAAGCGTATCATCTACATAGGGAGAAAATGCATTGGGAATTGAGTGAAGCAGAACGGAGAATCAGTGAGGCAGATGCATTTTGACGATGCCCTGGAGAGTAATAGACTGGACAAGCCTTTTTTAAAGCAAAGTTTTTTCCCATTCCTTAGCTTTAGAAAGAGTCACAATGTTTCTTCTTCTTCAGACGAGTTCTTTTCCCTTCGTTAATGCCAGTGCTGCAAGGGTTGATCCAAAAGATGATGATTTATTCCATGCGTGTCGCATTTTAGCTGGCCACTTAGCACACTCGACGACTTCTCAAGACATGGACTCTTTCTGTGAGAAAGAAAAAAAAGTTCATTTCATCTGGGACTCCTAGCAGACTTGTTGTCTCTGGGATTCACAGACTCCTTTTCTCCCATCTTCTTCTTTGAGCTGTAGCATTTCTCTCTAGTCCAATCAATCAGGCAAGTCGAGCAAATCATCTCGATGTGTGAGTGTGTGTGTGTGTGTGTACGTATGTGTGTGGCTGGTGGATGCACGTCGTCCATGATGATGATGTCTTCACAGTCTCTTAAGAAAGAGAGCACGTTCTCTTAGCGGAAGAAAGGTTTGCAACTGTGGCGACTATGGTGGACGGGCATACGCCAAGCCCATTAAAAAATCCAGTCATGCAACAGTTTCATCTCGATGATCACCAACACCCGAGTGAGCATTGAGAGTGGGTGCATTGCGGACATTCTCTTTTTCTCTTTTTCTCTGGACGGTGTGATGGGTGGTCGGTGATCTTCTGTCTGTGAAAAGGCAAGAGAGTGTATTCAATGGCGTACTTTATTTTTGTTTAAGGTAATGGTAAAGCGTTGGAAAAGTGTGAAAATGAACAATTTTCAGAGAACACTACACAGTTGGTCGGCCATTTAGTGGACATTTCATTTTGAAATGAATGGCTTTGGTTGAATTTCCAATCATGGGTCTATATCATTGTCAAAGCTAGAAGGGAGAAGAAAAAGGTAAAATTGTGAAGCAAAAAATTCCAATCTTTTTTGGAATACTCTCTACCATACAGTTTTAGCACATCTGTCTTTGTCTCTGGTCAGTGGTCTTTGGAGAGATGAAATTGAAGGGTCTTCTCTGCTTTTTGGTGATGTACTATGGTGTGCCTGTCTATCCATCTTTTTGGCATTCTCTGTTCATTTTATCATCGTCATTCACAAAAAAGGGATTCATTCCTTGCTGCTACGTGTCTCCTTTTATTTCTCTTCAGCAGAGAAGTCTGTAAATACCCGATAATCTCGAACGATTTAATCTTTTCTTCGTTTCCCCGTTTTTACCTTACACCTTTTTCTGTTCTCTTTCCTTCTTTTATGATCAAATCGAAGAGAATCAAGAAGAGGCTTTATTCGTGCGTGCCTAATTTTGATGAGAAGGGAATATTGTCCTGTTTTGAAATGAATGGTGAGCAGAACGTCCATGTCCACACGATATACAGTAGTATCTTTCATCCTGAAATAAATCTTTTCAACGTGGGCTCAACTTTTTCTCTCTCTCCTTTCTCTTGCACATGTATCCTGTCCACTTGGTATAATATTCTTCCTGTGAGTTATGGTCATGGTGCCCTCGGGTTGCATACGGATATTGTAAATTTTACTGAAAGGATAGAGAACATGAGTCATGAAAATACCAAGGAGGTTCCAATAAGGAAAAGAGGAGTCGTTCTATTCTTATTCTTTATCTATCCAGCTATTCCTACTACAACTACAAGCATCTTTTGCATTATTTAAAAGGAACAACGGCGACGACGACCACGACGACAACTACCACGGCGGAATCAGGCTCTGTTTTCTGTCCAACGAAAAGAGATAGCTAAAATGAACGTGACAGACCACTGACCACTGTCCTTCCCGGTGATCAATCTCGATTTGAGTAAGAAAAAAATCTACGTGCTGAGCTCTTTTTTTCTAACAAGAACAAGCTGGAAAGGAAAGTAGATAAGGCGTGATACAAGACGAGTTCACAAATCAACATAGTCACTGCTTATTCTCTAAAAGGCGCCTCTAGATAGTCTTTTTTTTCTTTTAGCGTCATTTCCAATAAGAGAAAGTGGAACAGTGGCATTATGGTAGAGGATACAAGTAAGCAGCTAGAGTCTAGTTCAAGAAAGAAGCATAATTTGATTACATGTTTAGGCATTTTTATCCTGAGAATGCCAACATTATAATCTTCCCTTCCCCTTGTACTTTCTCTCCATTGAGAAAGTGCATCATGCCATTTGCCAATAAAACAGTCGAGGGAAACAAGGAACAATGTGGAATGGATAGAAGTAGAGGAGAAATATACACCAAAGAAACAGCAGTAAAGGTGCGTTTTGTGCTCGCACAAATGAAGATTTATCTCAGTGAAAGGAAGAGTGAACAGAAGTAAAGAAAAATAAGCAATCCGGTTAGGACTACACCACTACTTTTTTTCTGCTAAGGCTATTAGTAAATAAGAAAATGTTGTAAATGGAGCAAAAATTCCCCGGTAATTGGATTTTGCCTGCTTGTTCGCAGTTTCTCTCTCTGTTAGGAAGAGGAAGGTACTCATTTGTACATAGAACAGAACGCAACGGCATCGGCAGCTGCTCTTGCAAAAGGAAACAATGCCGTGTATCCATCTACTACTTAGCTATCTGTCTAAATATCTACTCGACCATTCTTTTCTTTTTCTGCTGTGTTCATGTTCCTCTTCTTGTTTCCTGTCACTTTCCCTCTAAAAAGTGGAAGAAGAGGAAGAAAGTAAAACTTGTTGTTTGTTGTTTGCGTTGTTGAGTTGGTGGCGGGGTACGGAGGGAAGAAAAAGAAGTGCTGCTGCTACTACTGCTCCCGTTGTAGAACGTAATGAATGAGCTAATCTGTTTCCTTGTGATCATTATTGAGTCAACTCATCAATCTTGAAGAAAGAGGGATAAATGGAGAACGAAAAGAAAGAAAGCAACTTACTCCTCTTGTCTTACTTTTTTCTTCTTGTTTGTATTCAAGATACAGAAGCGTATATATCCAAAAGCAATGAAAATGTACGTGATCCATGTAATGTTAATGCTTCACGTGAAGCGTGTACGTTTTGTCTTGTTGCCTTTCCAACTTTTTTCGCCTTTCCTTCCTCCTGGCTCCAGCTTTGTCTATTTCTAGGTTTGTTGTTGTAATGTATGTATGCAGCTAGACATCGCAGTTGAATGGGGTAGCAAGCACCACGAAAGCTGTGAAGGTTTTTTTCAAAGTAAAAAGCAAAAAGGTGGGTTGGAAAAAATATTTTGGACTTTGTGATGCTGCTTTTGCCGCTGTTAAGGCGTGTGAGTAAACGTGAAGTAAAGTGAAAGTGATCAAAACAAAGAAAGAGCCATTTTTTGTTCGTTTTTACCAAAGAAAAAAAGAGAGAAACTGTATATCTTAAATGGGATACATACGATAACCTTATGTATAGAAAACGTAGCTCTGTTGGTGGTATCGGAGGTAGTAGCAGTGGTGGTGGTGATGCCACACCAAACATCGGTCGGATAGATTTATTACTTGGCTTCTTTCTTTCTTCTTCTTCCTTTCCTTCGCTTCGCTTAAGCTACTTTCTTGTGAAAAAACAGGAGGAGTAGTTGCGGGACGACGAGAGAGTTTAGTTGGTTGAGTCTTTTTTCATTTATTTGTTGGTTGGCTGACTTTTCTCTCTGTTGGACGCTTGGATGGTCTGTTGGAGCCTATTTTTAGGCTAACGTCAGAAAAAAAGAAGAAACTATGGAGCTACCTTAAAAAACTAGTTTGCTTTTAAGTCAATGCTCTTTTTCGCCTTGCTTATTTGTAAAAATATATATAATGCGAAAAGGAAAAAAGCAATAAAGTTTTTTGTATGGTGTGTGTGAAGAGAATGAATATGCATTGATCTATTAGTCCATGTGTGTACGCTTATTTTTAGGTACTCTCAGTATTTATTGCTGCGTAGCGGCAGATTCCAAAATTTTTTCCTCACTATTTTCTTCAAGTTGTGTGGCAGATGAGCACAAAGAAAGAGTACGTGGAATCGAGAGGAAAATGGGACATGGAAGAGCAAGAGCACTACGCGATCCAAGCAGTTCCTCTTCTCATCGAATTCATTAAGAGCTTTTCCCCGTTTTTTTTGTTGCTGCGAATGAGTTTTGTTCCATTCTCCGTAGGGTCTTTTGTTTGTGTGGTGGCAGCAACGGTGGATGAGGTTGAATGTGGGCGAAAAAGATACTTTTCCTCCCGCTGTCCCTCTCCCTTCCTCTCTCACTCCATAATATTTGCTGCTGTTCACTCTGCAGAGATATTTATGTGGTTTTCCAATTTCGGACTTGCCTTTTGCCTGCTTCTTGTCTTTGTCTCTGTCTCTGCGTCGGGGCTGTACCCTGTAGAAAGTACGGTCGCACTGAGCTCCATGTGATAAATCATTGAAGTGGTGGCAGTAGTGGTGGGGAGACAGCCGTACGGTGAAAACATATATTTCAAAATATGTATTTATATGTGTATTGGAATGCAATAGCAAGAAATGTGTTTTATTTTGGCTATGACAGTGCATCTGCTGTCACCCATGTGGCCACTCTCACATTCACGAGTTCAGCTTTTCACGATCTCCCGAGATCCTATGCACTTTTCCTCAGTTCTCCCCCAACGCTCTTTTCTCGTTTGTCTCCATGCTTGTTCTTGAGTCGTGTGGTCACGCTTTATTAGCTTGTATCATGATCATGATAAAGATCCACACATTCATATTATTTATTTTCATCTTGTATTGTATCTCATTCTCTATTACTCGTGAATTTTGTCTCGATACAGAACCATTGCATTGGAATGTTCCATCTGCAGACATTCTCAAAAGCTATGAAACATGATACCATTTTCGGTTTAATGATGATACTGGTATTTTACTTTGGAAGAACATACCCATTGTAAATGTATCAAGTATATACATCGGACCGAAAGGAAATGCATGGTTGGACTGCTTCATGTGACTAACGAGCAATTTCAATGATAGAGATGGAGTCATGCATATTTTATGATGCACTAGAGCTTCTGCTTGAAAGCACAAAATAAATGCAATAAATAAAATGCACAGTGTGCAACTAGAAGATAATAAGAAATTGCAGGAGGAACGGTGGTGGTGACAGGATTTGTTAATAGGGTAGGGTGTTACCGCTTTTGGTACATGATACCACAAAAGAAATATTGAGTTTAATATGAACATTATCTTCATGAATATGACGTGACCACAGAAAAAGTTAAGCATTTTCGGGGTAATGTGCACATTCCTTGATGATGCATGAGAGTCATGTTGACGATAATTATTGGGATTCCTGCAAGTGGACGCGGGGAAACTTTTTGAAAGGGTCCCACGGGGAGCAAAAAAGAGATAATTCTGAGAAGAAGTAACAGAAAAGTTTCTAGTTTTCCTTTCTCATGTACTTTTGCTTATTGGGTATGAGCTGCAGAGAAGTAGGGAAAATGTGCGAAGTTAATAGGTAGCAATCAATCAATTAATTAATTAAAGATTCTCCCCTTTCCTTTACAAGGGTCTTGGAAACTTTCTGATCTTCTTATTCTTCTGGAGTGGTCTCCAACTTTCTCTTCCTTACTGCGCACCAATAAAGGTATAATAAAAATTGGAATGCAAGGAGAGAGAGGAAGGAAATGAAAGGTAAAGGCATATACTTGATGCTTTTTATAAGTCAAGTCACTTTCTTTTGGAGAAAGTATGAAAAAGAAAGTAGGAAGAACTTGTACACAATTCTGAGAAGGGGTTGTAGGGAAAAGGAGTTACTAGTTCGGTTAAGGTAAGAAAGGGAAAGGAAAAAGTTGTGGGTAGAAAGTAGGAAGCAAAAACTTGTTCTTCTTCAGGTTATACCTCCTCCTCTTCTTTTTTTGGCCGGGCTGTTTGGATGTGGGTCTCGTTCTGACTGCGAGTCAGTATATGCGGTGGTGTTTCTTGTTAATGAGATGCCGAAGGTTATAAAATGGCCGGCAAAAAGAAGAATTTCATAATAAATTCCTTTTTACTTTTTACCATTTCCTTTCCCTCTTTTTCTTTTCAACTCAACCAAGCTGCTAAGAAATGGATGGATGAGTGAATGAAGAAATGAATGAAAATGGTTGGAGGTGGTTGGTTGGCCAGCAATGCTGGTTGTTGAGACATACTGAATTCTAGAATACGCAGCAGCTGTAAACTGTTTTGCGGAGAAGCGTGGAGACTTGAAGTACAGTTTTTAAAGCCGGTTACATACCTAATACCTTCCCAGCTACTTATATACACATGCAATCAAACTTTTACTTTTTTCCGCTCTCTCACACACTCACTTTCTCTCTTTTTCTTCATCTCTTGTTGAACAAGAAGAGAAATTTCTCATTCAAAACTATTCATCTTCTTTTTAAAAGAGTTTCTTCGCCTGCTCGTCTTTCCTGTGGGGATGCGGATATGAAGAAAGAGAGGTAGAAAAGCGTGCATGCGAATGTGCTAATAGTAATAATAATACTAAAAATGTTTCCACTTTTACACCACCAACGAGTGGAAAAGTAAGTATGAAAGTGTTCTCAACACCATCATCGTCGAAACGTGCAGGAATAGACGCATTTCAACAATAGCCACAATGGACTTTTGTGCAGTTTTTAAAAGAAGGTGGTACAAAGATGCAGAGGTCCATGTTGTGTGATGGAATGAGAAAATCTTAATAAAAACTCAAAAGTCAAAGTTAACCGTGGAATGCCACATCACCACCACAATGCATTCGGCAAAATCGTGGAGGTTGAATGAGAGCGAAAATAGGGACGGAAGTAAGGTGAGCTCTCTCGCTCCGTCTACGAAAAGCGGGATTTAATCTCTTCTTATGCTTCTTTTTAAAACTGGAAAAACGGAAATGAATAGAAATGTGAATGTGGTAAGAATAGCTGGAAAGCACAGTGGTGACGTCGGTGGTGGTGGTGGTTCCATCATCATCGTTTTTCGTCGCAATAAAACGAAAAAAGTTGCAACTTTAGTGTGTGCGGCTTTTACTGTACTTGCTAAACAGAATGTATTTTGCTGAGAAAAGTTACAAAAAAAGGACAAGAAAAGGAAAAAGTGGAAAGCCTAAAAGTTTTACCGTAGGCTCCTTTATGGTGTCAAAATAAAAGATATTGAAAGTAAGGAGATGCTTTTGTAGTTTTACTGGCTGCGTCACGTTTTCTTCTTTGCGTCAATGGATATTATAAAGATAAATATTATTATTATCAGAGTTATTTTAATCAATAAAGTGGCATGAAAGTAAATATCCCGGAGTTCTTGTTTGTGAATTGTGAGTGATCGTGCATCTAATTGAGATGATATTGGAGAGCTAAGAATCAACTTGTGAACTGAGTTTACACTAGACATACGTATATATGAGCATTCGTAAATATGTGTATCCATGCTTCAGCATTCTGGATACAAAAAAAGATCTACAAGCATGTTGTATCACAAGTCCGCCAAAATTGGCATTTACTCGTAATAATTGGTCGTTGTCACTGCAATGGCTTGGTCAATGGTCTCCGATCGCTCAGCTTAGTTAATTATTGTTAGGTACTTATTTTTTCTTTCTCTTCGTCATGATGAGTTGTGGGCGACCGAGGTGGAGTTGCCAAATCATGTTGGCTAGTGGTAGTAGTGGTCTTCTTATGATCATCCTGAGGTTGGAGTTAAAATACTCTAAATAGTAAACAGGCTTATAAACAACTTACACAAAGAGGGGGATAGTGACTACAGTGAAATGATCAAGATGCGGATGATGATAATTAAAGACTGCATTCTTTTTCACATAATTTTGTTGCTGGTTGCGGTGTTGGTGGTATAACAGGAGAGAAACGAAGAAAAGAGTGGAGTCTAATGCACTGATGTGTACGAAGTGTATAAATGGCTAATCACACTTTTTATACTTTCTCCTTGTTAAATTTCTCGCTGTCCTTTTGGTTATGCCAGTTTCTATATTCTCAATGTTTCCATTTCAGCTTTGTCGAATCTTTTCCCAAAAAATTGCTTACAATGTAAACTTGCTTGCTCTTTATTTGCAACTTTGATCAGCTAGTACTCAAAAACGGAACCGCTACCACTCGTCGAAGTAATAGTAATAATAATGTGAAGAGAAGAGAATGGAACGGATGAAAAACCACAAAACGGATTGAATGAATGCATCAAGAGAGAGAGAGAGAGAGAATCCGGGACCGTTTTCTAATGGTTCTGAGGGAAAAAGCTTAAGTGGTAATCCCATTAAATGAACTCATGCAGGATCTCTCTTCAAAGCATTTTCTCTCATTCTCTTGTGGCTGTGCTCTGATTCTGTGCCAAAAAGTTTTCACAACGACAACATAAAGACGAGCGCGCTTTCTCTTCGACATGAGACTTTTCACCAAACTCAAAATTCATTCGACGGAAAAGAGACAAAAAGCAGCTAGAAAAAAGAGAAAAAAAGCCATCATCATCACATCCTCGTCATAAGTAAATATATTGATTGTGATGTGCCAATTTTTTCCAAAAATCTTTTCTCGAAAAGAAAATCTCACAAACTTTTTCTGTCAGGTTGATGATGATAATGTGAGTTTGACGTTTCAAATTTGCATGCATACACACACATGCAGATGAGATGACATTTTTGTGGGTAAATCAATTTGTAAGTTTTATGGCGTGTCTTGTCAACGTGCAGAAATAGATATGAAGGTCACGTTCTTTTACTTTTTCATGAAAAAAAGATTAATCATCGTGTCTATCTGGTTGGCATTCTGCCACGAAAAGACGTAAAACCTGGTTGTAAGCTTTGGTGTATTAGTGAGGTAGTAACCATTATCATGTGACAGTAATGACGCATGGGCTAATTGAAAACGTTTCTTTTTCCGTTTATTACAGGTGACGGGAGTTGTGGGAAGAGCGGAAACGTTGTCCGCTATCTTTTTCATCCTTGCCTTCACTGTCTACGTGAAAGCTACCCACAAGCGAAGTGTTACAGGTAAGAACATTTTGTAAGATTCCCAGTAATTCGTTGACACATCGTGACTCATGACTGAGAAAGCGGACTGACAAGGAGCCTAGTCAGCAAATTCAGATTCTTTGGACGGTTTGATTCTTTCATCCTTGATTCGATGCAGCAACATCCTGAATGAATGGGATATCATTGATGTAGCTAATAGTTAGGTAGATACTGGTGAAATCGAAGGAAAAAATATAGAAAGGAAAACCTGCTGAGTTTGCATTTAAATCCATGTAATAGTACAACCTTAAATGACTAGAGGGATACTTAACAACTTATGTGTAATATCGCATTTGCTTTGAAATTATTCTTTTTATTTTTACCTCATCTAATACCGGCTCATCGAATGGTTTCATGCATATAACGCCAATACCCCTACTGGTGTCGGCATGGTCAGATGGGTTCAATGTTGAAAAATACTTATAATAACCCAAGAATCTCGATGATAAGGACAAAGGCTGTTACCAAAATATGCAATTCGTTGCATAGACGAATACACTCATGGTTGGTCACATTCATAGAAAATTGTCTGCATTATTTCCATTGACAAAAGTAATGAGACGTTGGCGACTGGTGTATAATAGTACGATGTCCTCGCCATATTTTAGACAAAGGAAAATACATTTTTCCAGCAGACAGTCTAAGATACTCAGACAGTCAATGAAAATAGAAGCAGGGGAATAATTTTCTTGTGTTTAGAAGTGGTCCACTGCTGTGGTGAAATCCTCTCGCTGCTGCTATTATATGATCTTGGTTTTTATGATGAGAAATATGGGAAAAGTTTTTTCGTGTGTTAACGTGATCTTGTTTGATATGTTGGTAGTTGATAGTCATCATGACCATCAACGCCAGAGCAAAAACTAAGTATGCTTTGCCACCAACAAAATGGAAAATTCCCCGTAGAATAATAACAATAATATGTCGAAAAAATAGCGGAGAAAGTCCAAGCGGTCTACTGCTATCTAAATTACGCGAGATGATGATTTTTTTGATGATATGCTCCATTCTCTCCAATTTAGTTAGAGCATGAGTCCTATTATTGTGTTTAGGAAAAATATTATGTAAGATGCAGCAAGAGAAAATATCCTCCTATTGTAAAGAAAATTGTTGGAATAAGTACATGGTAGAATTTAATGGCAAGAATGTATGGGGAAAGGCCAGGGTAAAGTGACAATAGTAATATTTAAAAGACTAAAAAAAAGTTTCTTGTACGATGCATGGGCTGATGCTCACTAACTTTAAGTAAAGTGAGTATAACACTTTTACGCTTTTTTCTAGTTTCTTCTAAAAAATTCAACAGTAAAACTGTGAGTGAGCTGGAAGATAACAGTAACGTTCCCGTTTATTATTTTTATACAACAGGCAGGGAAGAAAGTTAGTTTTTTCTGCTCACAATTCTGCAGTCAAAAAGAGAAAACTTTCTTTTTTCTTGTGGAGAAACATTGTAGGATAGTGATATCAGCAGGATCATGGTCGTCGTCGTCATCATCAGAGTATAATAGTTGGTCGTTTTCTGAAGTGCCACTGTATGGTACTTTTTGTCAGTACAGTAGTGCAGAAATGATCATTGTCATCATCATCATCCTTTCAATTTCATCACATGCATGTATGCACGCATGAACTCATCACTACCAAAAGTGACGACGACAAAAGATGAGATGGCATTAGGAAAAGAACTTGTGGATATAGAGATATGTATAGAGATAGGCGTAGCATCATCCGGAAGAACAATGAAACCGCGCTGTTTTCAAGAAAAAATAATATAGCATGAGAAAACTTTGTTATGAATACTTTTTTGTGTATTTGGTAAAAGATGCGCATTTCTTTAATGTGTTTACATTCTCAAAAGTTAAAATCATATGAAAATGTTCGTAAATAAAAATGAGCGCGTTATCTTCCACATGAATGCATTGCATACAAACTTTTTTCGTTGTTTTTACAACAATGGAGTAGCTGCATGACTAGAATGTGCCTCGTCACGATTAAAATGTCAATTCAAGAGGAAATTAGAACGGGATGGTGAAAAATCTGAAGATGAAAGTTGCAAATTGCAGCAAAAATCGACACTGTCTTTAAAACGTAATACCAAGGAAAAGAAATGGTATACAAAGGGATTTTATATGTAAACACAGGGAAACGTATAGTGAAATGTGCAGTGAGAATGGGGCAAAAGAAAAATGAGGTAAATTGGTTGAATAAAACCTGATGCTGGACAAAGGCCATGAGGTCTGCCTAGTGAAGTATAATACGGTTGATTACAAGGGGACATGGATGATTGTCGTCTCGCGCTAGAGCATTTATTGACAATTGACAAATCGCTCATCTCTTTTCACATTAATGATGTAATGACGATGATTACGAGAGGGAACTAGTGAAAAGAAACACAAGCAATAATCCAATCTATTTTCATCCATTTTGTTATTTCCCCTCTAAGAAGATGATGATGGTCACATGGGGGTTATGATGGGCTTGTTGGTAGAACGAAAGAGAAAGAGAGACAAGAAAAATTATTATGGCTAATTTCTCATGTTGGATTATTGATGAAGCATATACTAGTTTTTTTTTTGCAAGCCGACTACACGAAAGGTAGACTGAGATACATATTGAGAGATGCTGGTGATTGTGGCGGTGGCTTGGTTGGAGGCAGCGAAAAAGCTGATCATCATTACAATTGGGTACGTTGCACAGTTGTTAGTTGGGAGTAGTGCAAGTGTAAAGAAGGGAACTGAGCTGGAAAAACTCTGAAACCAGAAAAGAGAGAGAGAAAAAAAAAGTTTTTTATCGTCCATCCGGACGAAAGGATAAGAGAACAACCCGAGGTTGGCAATGATGATGAGGACGATGAACAGAAGTAGTGCTAGTAATATATTTATAGCAAGTATATCATAATATCCAGGGAGAGAGTGAGATATATAAACTGTAGTGAGTGTGGGAAGCAACGGCAATAGAGATAATGACCTGTGGGAATAATTGACGTGACTACTCCTACTACCGGAGAATCAACGAGAGGAGAAAAAAGGCTTATGATGATGATCATGCTGGTTGTGCAAGTGATGGTCTGGTCAGAGAAAGAGAGAAAGAAAGAAAAGCTAGTCAATACATATGTGGGATTTGATATGGTGGGCCTGTCCAGCAGCATGGTCCAGGAGGAAAATACATACATCACCCCATTACGCACTTCATCATTGTCAGAGAGAAAAAAGTGAAAAAGAGTGAGAGTGAGGATCATCATCGCAGAGGGAGTTGGGCAGAGAAAACCAAGCAGAATATGAAGTTGAAGTTACTAGTAGTATCGGTTGGTTGGGTCGGTGGCAGTGTGGTGGTGGGTGAGGTTTTGAACCCTTTCCTTTTTTCCACCAGAAGAATCAACTGAACATGGGTATTCATACACACATACAGTTCATTTACTCTGATACTTTTCCTAAGTGAAAAGGTAGTTGGTATATCCAACGCTCTATTATGGGTGATCCGCTTTTTGCGTAAATTATAATGAATAAGTAACAAAAACGGAAAATCCAGATTTTTTCGAGGAACAAAGGACAATGAGGAAGGGAAAACAAAAAAGAAAGTTTCTAGTGTGTTAAAAATGTATAGAATTTGGACAGAATGATTTTTCCTTGGTTTTGTGGTGGTCGTTGGTGATGATGGTGGGGGTATCATTATCGTCATCTTGTTGAGCCATCCCATCTATAAAACATATTATTTATCTGGCCAACCTTATTTCCTTATGCGAATGGTGTGGTGTGCAAAAAGAGAAGGGAAAAATAACGAAAAAAAATGTATGACGACCACGTAAGCAGTTTTTTCTGTTCAGGATATTTTTTATGGAGGCTCCCATCGGGATTTTGGGAGTAGTCGTAGTAGTGCTAGCACCAGACAGACCATTCAATTCCCTTCCATATCATTAGCGACCCCTCCATCATTTATTTTCATGGCTGATTCTACTACCACAGCGGACCCTGTTCACGGAGCTCTCACAGCAAGCAAGGCAGTCAGTCAAGTTGCTTCATGCTTTTACTACTTATCTTGGCCATGGAGAGAGGAGTATATGTGAGTTTGCTGAGCTTGAGCTGGAGAAGATAAGGAAAAGGATGATCGCTACAGCTACTTGTTCCTCCTTTTCTCTTGTAATATATTCCTCATTGCCTATTCTCATTCTGGAGTCTTCCTCTCCACTTTGCAGTATTCATCGGGTACAAAGAGATAATGACAAAGTTTGTTCTCCGTACCGTAGTATTATTACCATCATCATCAACATTTCATGTCTTTCAACTTGTCTTTGGGGTTTTGGGTCAATTGCAAGTTCTTCAGAATAAGAAAAATTGCAAAGCTAAAAGATGCTACCTTATGTTACTTTTATAATATTCAATTCAACCTTCTTCTGGTGAGAGCTAAAAATAAATTGAAGGGTAGTAGTGGTGATGATGGAGAGTTTTTAATTTTGTGAAACCTCAGTACAGTATACATGCTACATAATAGTTTTGAAACGCGAGACGCGAACCAGGAGTTCCATGCCAGTGATGGAATAACAAGAAGAGAAGGAATAGGATGGAATTAATGGAGCGCTGTGATATATAAAGTGCCACCGGTGATTGGCAATGTGATGACGGTAACGGCAACATTTTTTGAGAATTATAATAATAATAATAATAAAGCTGTGTGTGGTGTCATGCCGTAGACGTGTAGGATTTTTTTTTGGAGGAAGAGAAATAATAACTAGTAACGAAACGATATGCTATTTCATCTCTCTCCAGGAAAATGAAAAGGGACAAAGTATTTTTTCAATTTCATTTTATACCTTTCTCTGCTAAAGCAGCAGGAGCAGATCGGATCAAACCCAGACCACACTATTGGAAATGGTGTCATTCAAAAAAATGTGGTGGTATATGATGAAGGTAACAGGCAAGGGTAAAAATGAGATGTCGGTAGAAAATTGGATTTTCTTTTCCGCGATATAGAAGTAATGTCATTTACATGTGAGCTTGGGTGGTGATGTGATGGAAAATTATTAGTTTTTTCTGTAGATATTAGTTTGTGGCTCATGTTTGGGTTGGGATTTATCCACTGATTCTTTAGATTTTTGCCATCGGCAAATGAATAGAAGGGATGTCATGTGTCAGGACAATATGGTTGAAAAGTGGGATTTGATGTTGGACGACAAAATTTTGAAGCATGTTTGTATTTGAGGTTAGGATTAGTTTAATATTTTACAGTTCCGTTGAAAATGAGTACTTGTGAGTTTATTGGCGTCCGTGTTTATATGAAGACTACTACATATATATATACGTATTATGGTGGTAG
Source organism: Willowsia buskii (assembly GCA_034700685.1). Lineage (NCBI taxonomy): Eukaryota > Metazoa > Arthropoda > Collembola > Entomobryomorpha > Entomobryidae > Willowsia > Willowsia buskii. The sequence goes on along the minus strand of JAQIXW010000019.1, from coordinate 40,016 downwards.
TAAAATTGTGATCAGATATCAGTTTTTATGCGTGTTTATTCCGATGTCGTGTTACTTCTAGGAATTTGATGAAGCTTAAGGGAAACTTGTAATGCTGGTAATCCCTGGTGCTTTTCCTTGTATACGAAAACAGCAATAAAATTTCAATTGAGGAAATGTATGTGCACTAGTGTGCACGACGACGGCACGACTTGTTGTATGATGATATGATTCAGTGTAGAATGTAATGGGAAAATTGTGTTTACCCGAGGGTCCTGTGCAAATGAGATGTGTGCAAGAGGATGCAAAGAAATTAATAGGAGGAGTAAATAAAATCGTGTAACAGCAGGTACGTAAAACACGTCATGCACTGAATTGTGATTGAATTTACGGATTAAAAGGCTTTATTGGAAGCTGCTTTGGAGCCCGAAGAAGTTCTATGGAATATAATATTATCTACATGAAACTGTTCCTTGCAGCGCCCTCTGCTGCCAGATTAAACCTTCCACGAAAATCTCCTTTCACTTTTTCATTTTTATGAAATGAGAGTTTACTTTGGGTTTCCAAAAGTTTCCCTGTACATTGATTCGAGTAACGTTATGCGTTTGTCTGACAGTCTTATAAAATATTTTTTCCCTTTATCTCGAGCTGGTTTAGAGTAGAGAGATCTTCATCATCAACAGCTACCATTTTCAGGGAAGCTGTTTACAATAGACTTATTTTTTATGATTCATGAGACACCACATAACGGAGCAGAAAATAGAGTGGTAGATTGTATGGACAAGATGGAAAGTGAGAAATGGGTCGACAAAGAAATGGTCATTGATGGCTGTATGCGCTCTTTGATTTATGAGCATTTTTCCCAAAAAGAAAAGAAGGATATTATATAGTACGTCATGATCTTGTGGAATGCTTGATAGCTGTTAGATGTGGGAGTGTGATGAGTGATGCATTGGACCTTTGAGACACACTGCTGCTCTTACTCTTCTTCACTTTTTTAGTATATGAGGAGGCAAAGAGGATGAAAAAAATTAAATGAAAATCCTCTTCTTGTCAATCTCAAGCACGAACTCTATTTTCGTTCGTTTCGTAAGATGACGATGATGATAGCGAGCTACTAGTCACTTTTTTCTTTTGTGTTTTTTACTGTTTGCCCTTTCTACTTTCCCTACGTTTTGTGGAAGAGGAAGCATTGTTTAAAGATGATTATTTTTGTTGTAAAAGATGATACTATCATCTTCTCTCGACTTCCATTATTCTTCCTTTCCGCTCTTTTTGCCTTTGTCCAGTAAAAAGAGTCACAGAGCCAGATAGATAAGTAGTTTGAAGAGAGCATTATAAATAGTTTTTATGATAAATATTTCCTGGGTGGGGAGAGAATATATGAAGGGAGTGCTTGTACTCGGCTTTGGTTTTGTCAGCACAAAAAGGGTACAGATAAAAGGAAAATATATGTATCATAATATCATCTTCATAATAATATCCAGAAAGAATGACTGTTGGGGTGAAGTGCCATCATCCTCCCTGTGTGATCCTACATTGCCTGTTTCTCTTTGTGAATTTTGATGGATATCTTGATAACGACATGAGAGGACGTGGACACGTTATGTCTACGGATTATTTTCGGAAGAAATGGCGTTGGGTGAAAGTGCTAATGTACTTTTTGTGGAGAAAAAAATGAAAGAGCAAAAATAAAATATCCTGACTGGCGGAGTGTTGTGAAGGGAGGGAGAGCAAGAGTGGACAATGCAAGTCGATATTATCTCTCCTATTTTTGGTGACAAAAGTTGATGTTCATCATCGTTGACTTTGTGTACGCTTATCAGGTTTCACCCTCTTACTCTGTTGTCTAGTACTCGTCGTACAGCAAAACAAACCAAGTAAATATAGCGCATTGTTATTTGATTCAATGTCAGCTTGATACTAGCAATGGATTTGAGGAAACTATAGACTTGTTGTTGTTCTGTGCATATTTTCATCCCTCGACACTTCTGATAAGTTTTCTGCAACATTTGGACAAGCCTGTCAACACTTTAGTTTAACTTGCTGACATGTTGCAAACGAAAAAAAAAATAGAACTAAATGGAAACACATTTCCAGGGACAATCCGGAGAAAGGTGTCGGAGAAAGCGCTATATCTTTTAAATAGCTGTCATATCTTGCACCCTGAAATGGGGTGCTGCCGATAATAATACAGTAGAAAACTTGTCCAAAACTTTATACATATATACATGAATTGCTCCGTTGCTCGTCCGTGTCAAACTAAAGGATTGGTAAACTATAAGAATAGAATTAAACAGAAATCTAAAAATGAAATGCAATTTATTTCTATGTTGCTCAATAGACTGGAAGATGATGCCGGTGTGCAGTCTACTTGTGATGATAGCAATGTTGTGTAAGGAACAGGGGATCACAGTTCTTGCTGTGTGTGCTGTCTATGAACTTTTCATTTCTCAAAAGGTAAGCTCTACATGATGCAAAATTGATAATATGATTAAAACTATTGGCCAAAATGTTATGAGAAGACTCGTATTATATTTTTTTATCCAGCTGCGCATGAAAGACTTGATTCATCTGCTACAAACTGTGCTCCGAGGTAAAGGCGCCCTCCCCTCGTGGATTTCCCCAGTGACACAACGCATTTTTGCCCTTGTAATGACGGCAATGCTCCTTTTGCTGGGAAGACTTTTAGTGATGGGCTCACAACTTCCCGTTTTCACAAGGTTGGCTTCTCAAACAATGGAACAAAGAACAACTTAATAATAGATCTATTACCAATGTTTGTTAAATGACTACTATTTTACTTTGTTATTTGTTGTATGCAATAGATTTGACAATCCTGCATCAGTGTCAGAAACACCGACAAGACAGCTAACGTATAATTACCTTCTGGCGACAAACGTGTGGCTTCTCCTGTTTCCCTGTGATCTTTGCTGTGACTGGACGATGGGGACGGTACCTCTGGTGGAGTCATGGTGGGATCCCAGAAATCTCGCCACATTGGCCACCTACGCCGTTGTCTTTAGTCTCGCTCAATCCGCGCTCACAAGAAGCACGGATAGACACTCCAACCTGATCCTTTTTGTGAGTGATGAACATTACGGCAATTCTTTATACAAATTAATCAACGTGATTGTCCAGATTTTATTAATAATGTTTAAATGTAATTAATTTGATTAATTAAAATGAATCAGGCCCTATCGCTGATGGTCTTTCCATTTCTACCCGCCTCCAACCTTTTCTTCCCAGTGGGTTTTGTGATTGCCGAGAGAATACTGTACGTGCCATCAATGGGCTTTTGCCTGCTGGTTGCTTACGGATGGACCCGTGTCTACTCCTCACAAAAGTAATTATCCTCCAAAGAGTATCCAATTTTAATTATCTGAGTTCATACATTTTTCCCTTCTCGGCTCAACTATATATATCTATGTGTATTTTAATCGTCTATATATTAATTCTTTCCTTCCACAGATGTCGAAGAAAGTGGTGCTGGCTTTTCCTCGCATCCCTTCTCCTAATACATGGCACCAAGACACACGTGCGAAACTTTGACTGGGAGTCGGAATACTCTATCTTTATGGCCGGGCTTCGTGTAAACCAGCGAAATGCAAAGCTGTACAACAACGTAGGTCACGCTCTGGAAAGCCAAGGGAATTATGAGGAGGCTCTTTATTACTTCCAGAAAGCTGTCAGGTCTGTGTGCAAACATACAACAATAATTTTTTACTGTCTGTTCTCCATTTTTCTCGAGCTTTTTTCATTTCATTAATTAAGTTGCTGCTTTTTTTCTTCTTTTTTTTACAAACCAAAGCTAGATGAAATTATCCCTCAGCAAACTGAACAAAACAAAAGCCAAAAAATAAGCTTTGCTTTTTCCCCCTCTTCAACAAAATATTGGGTAATATCTATCCAGATTCCAAGCGGTGTCGCAAAGACATGGGGAGAGTACCTTTCCTTGTACTTTCCGCTTCCTTCCGCTGATAATGATGAATCCCTTTTCCTTAGTATCTTCTCGTTTCCTTTTTTATACCTCTTCTTATTCCCTGAGAAAAAAAGCTGGCGTAACAAAACTTTGTCCATGAATCAGTTCCGTTGTTGCTCTTACGCGTCTCGGCCACTCTACCCGGCGCAATTTCATTTTGCTTTTCTGCTCAGCTTAACTTAAGGCTTAGTCCTGGTCTCTTGTCGGATTCCTGATGATAATGGACAGAGGAAATAAGGGAGAGAGGAAAAATGCAAAGATAAATCAGTGGATCAATGATTCCACTTCCTGGCTCATCCCATAAATCCTGATTTTTTCTGTGTGTATACCAAACACACTGTTTGTGTCTCGTTTTCCTCGTATTATTGTCGTTGTCGTGGACCAACTCACTATTACGATACGATTTTTTATCCATCTCACTTTTTTACTTGTTTCGATTTAGTTTGTTGAAAGTCAACAAGACTTCTAACACGATCCTTAACTAACCCTAACCCTCGACTAGTATCATTTTCATAGAAATTCAACCCCTTTTATGTTATTGAGGGCATCCCTTCCTACTCCACCTATTATCATTCCACCTCACATGACACCCACACCATCATCATACGCCATATGATCACTAACAAGCCAACTTTTTTCCTACGTTTTCACTGTAGATAGAAAAGTTTTATTTTCTTCTTTACAAAATATATTAACTGCTTCCTCTTTTTACTAGTGAACAAGCGATGCTAGTTAGTTTACATTTTCCCAGAAAGGGAGAAAAAGTTTTTCTAAAATAAGTAAAAGAAGAGGACATATATTTATTCGAAAAGTAAATTCGTTTATTGCAATCGGAAGGGCTAACAGAAACGACAACGATGATAACGACATGTTTGATGTCAGCTTTACTTAAAATGCTTTGAGCATGAAGAGAAGCTGATCCTGTTAATGAAGACCTTTACCTACCTACTGCTTCAAACATGTTTTTTTCTAAATCCTGCAGCCTTTTCTTCTTTAAAAAGCCCTTGTAGAAGTTCAGGGTAGTCTAAAACCCAAGTCCCAAAGTCAAACTTCTGATGGAGTGGGTAGTGGGTTTTTTGAGAAATATTATACATTTTACCCGTAGGTATCTTCTTCCTGTTAAATAAAACCCGGTCTACTACTATACTACCCATTTTTGTTTTCTTACTTTTCTACTCCCTGTGCACATGAAAATATATACCTACACAGAGTTGTAAAAAGGATGATAAAAGGAAGTAGTAGAGTTGCACAACAGTAAAAAAATTATCGCAATAAAATTTATTATGACGATGATGATGGTGATTGAGAAGAGTTTTTTATAGTGTTAGCAGTAAAACTATTTTTTATTTTTTTATTTCTCTCTCTCTCTCTCTCTGGAGGAAAAAGCCTTTTTGATTTCTCACATGAATGCTTTTCATTCAGTAGCCTGACATGTAGCTTGAACGGCAATTTTTCAGTTGAAAATAATCCTTTGGCATTTTGGGAACTGGCTGTAGACTTTAGTGAAGCTGACGTTAAAGATATAATATTTGTATTTGCAGAGGAGAAGGTGAAAATGAATTATTTGTTGCTGGCGTTGTTGGTAGTGGTGGAGAAGGAGAACTAGATTAGTTAGCTCACATATATTCCATTTCACACTACTTACTTCCGTAATGACGACAGGGGGATAATAAAATAAAATGAAAAAGTTTTTCCCATTTTATATTTTTTTAAAGCTGGCAGCTTTCTCTGATCTGTATGGGGAAGGTGAAAGTTTTGTTTTTTTGTAGCTGTTAGCGGAGAAAGCTAGGCATGCATGTAGAAGGAAAGATAAATTCCTGTCGTGTCAGTAGAAATCACAGCACAAGTCAATCATGTTTTCCAGTGAAGCCTACTAAGAATAAAATTACTGAACACTTCGCTTCTCACTTTATTTCCATTTTTTCTCTGTGCATTTTCCAAATACAAAACAGAAACTTTTGAACTATTTCTATACATACTTTTATATTCGTTAACTTTTGAAAAAGCGAGAGAAAATCACAGAGAAAAAAGTAATTATGATGAGAATGATGATTGTTATGTGTGACTTGGCTTGTACTTAACTGGGAAACAGAGGAAGGAAATTAATTTAAATTTAGCCTTTGGACATTTTTTCAACGAATTCGCTACATATTTCTCTCTTACTTTTTTAATGGAGAAAGCCTTCAGCAATAATCAGTACTGTGGAAAAGCCTTTTTTCTCTTCAACTCTCATTTTTCATCTTCTTCGTCTTCCTCTTTCACTACAGGCTCTTCTCGCTCTCTTCAACTATCGCATACGTCATCCTCCTCTTCATTCTTGAATGCCATTCGTCATTATTCATTCCCGTCTGGTTCGCATTTTTGCTTGGTTTTTGTTGGAAACTAAAGAAAAACGCTAAAAAGCTTTAGTAAGTAATTACAGTTTTCTCTAACTGTCTGTCGCTTTAGCTAATGCGTAGCAAGCCAAGCTAGTTCAGTCGAGAGTGAAAAAAAATCTCTTCAAAATAGAACGAAAAGGCTTAAAAATACTATTTGAGCAAGAAGAATCTGAGGATGAAATGAGTTGGTATAGAAGAAGGGAAAAAATGAATGAATACAAAAGGAGAATGGAGTTTTTTTTTTGAGGAAATGAAAAATGTATTTGTTGTCTTCTATTTGAAGTAGTAAAAAATGTAGCCATCCGTATGGGATGATGATACTAATGCGGTGAAGAAGTAGTGAAGTCACAAGCGAGCGTTTATTAGTTAACGACTGCGACTTAACTTGAGTGGGGAAGTTTCTTGTTGTAAGGCAGCAAAAGCAAAAAAGATGCATGCCATGCAAAGATTTTGATTAATTATGGGAAACCATCCCATGTCTCCACTCTTCTGCTTTCCAATGACAGGAAGAAGCGTCTTCTTGAGCAGACGAAGATAGTACTATATGCAGTTACAACAACTAATGTAATGCTGTCATCATCCAAAAACTCGGAAAGTTATTTTACCAAATGGGATGTTCCCCAAGTTTCTCCAATGAGGGGAGGAGCAAAACAGGGCTTCATAGTTTGGTCAAATCTGCTTGAATTTATGGGGGTTTCATCAGAACAAATGCATGTTTTGTTGCAGAATAATAATATTGAAGCCAAAAAGTTTGTGTCACAGTTTTTTGTAGCATTATTTATTATGAGAAACGGCAAAATAATAAGTATCTAGTTTATGGGAAGCAGAAGAAACGTAACATTTTGCAAACTCATGCATTTCTAAACTAGTAGTTGGCATTTTACGAGTTTGGAATAAATATTATGAGATGGGGAAAGATGAAGCCGACAATTGCAATGTCCGTCCACTGCTTTTTTATTACTGTTTGTTAAGGATAATGGCAAATTATTCTTATATGGCTTGACCACTAGCTACTATTATTACTAACGAAGAGGAGTTATCACTCGGAAATTTTTTGCTGAGTTAGCAAACTACTTGGACGAGTTGGCCAAAATGAAGGAAAAGAAAGTATATTTATTTTTGGGAGAGTATAGACAATATTATAGGCATCGAAATAAAATGTGTTTGCAGGGAAGATGCTCATAATTTTTGGTATTAACGATGTCCACACGACATGCTGTCATCTATAGGTATTTGTACATACATATGTTCCAAAGGCAGCAATCAGGAGGACAGTAATGATGACACTGTGGGGACACTAAATAGTAATAGGAAATGGGGAGGATGGGGAGGCTGGACGGAAATGAGCACATTTAAGTCGCTTTATGACGACTGAAATTGGGAGATAAGTAAACAGGCTCCTCTCCGCGCACGTTCTCTTCTTTGCGATTTGTTAGTCTGAAAAGTTTCCTCGCTCTTGGAAATCACGATACTGCTCGAAAGAATGAGAATTGTTGATTTTTGGCGATGATGCTGTGGCTACTCATGTTCGTAAGCAGTTGCTTATAAGCCTTAGTATCGGAGTCTACACTGAATACTTATGGTTTTTCCCGTAAAAAGTTAATGACTCAAAGCAAACAAGACAGGGTCATTTCTCCTCGTCGTGTGGACGAGATTTGACTGGAAAATGGTGAAAGACACGTAAAGAATTCGTGGATTCCGAAATGGTGATTTTCACCGAGGGACCTATATTCTTCTTTTCCTTTGCCTCCAAAATGTATATCCATTTGTCCCTGTTGTCCTGCGACTTGTCTCTTCAAAATGAATGTATTCACTGCTTGATTCCTTTGGGTGCAGAGAAGCAAGTTAAATTCAAAGTAGAAAGAAAAGTGTAGAAACACATGAGAGATATTATCATAGCATTGTTATGCATTCTGAATGAGGAAAAGAAGGTCTCGTGGAGGCAGAGTGGGAGTTGGATAGAGGTGGGCTGTGGAGGTGGCCGCGGTGGGACTTAAATTTATGATGGGCACACACTCATAGACAAACAGCTATCTTCTGAATGTTCTTTCTTCTACTTTTTTCTTCTTTTTCTACTTCAGCCGCCTGACTGTCTCTGTGCTGAAACTGTACCAGAGGGAGAAAGAAAAGCCGTAAAAGTGTTGCGGCAGTATTCATAATAATAATAATCGTATTCTCCTTGTCTTATCATTTCTTTAAATTTTTTGTCTCTTATCTGTGCTCTCGTTCTGGTTTCACTGTCGCCTGACAGTTTGCAACTCTTTGTACTTTTGTGTGTCTCTTGACGGTAATGATGCGGTTCGTTTCTTTGTGACGATGATCATGTCGCCGATGATGAGAATGAGAGACAGGAGAGGAATGCAAATCAGGCTTAGGCATTTCTCAACCGGGAGGATAGTCATGCTTATCAGAGCCAAACCTGGTTTTAACAAGAAGGAAAAATTAAAGGATGAAAGAACTTATTAGTTTTTTTGGCTTGCTTCTATTATTAGCTTTCTACCTCGCTTCCCCGTGTTATCGCTTTAATTGCTCGGGAATATTTATGAAAGTTGAGAATATGTATATATATTTACAAAAAGTGTGCATATTCTTTTATTAATTTGCTCCTTGTTTCTCTAATTTTGTGAATATTACAGTGTGCAAAAGGATGACATCGGCGCTCACATTAACGTTGGGCGGACCTACAACAACTTGAAACTCTACAAACAAGCGGAAGATGCCTACTTAAAGGTAAGTATAGCTCACCCCTCTAGTACAATATTACCTGCGTGACCAACAGTACTATTAGCAGTGTTTTATTATTGCGATTCTAAAAGTTGGCACGTTCCTCCTCTTCCAAGACAAGCAACATTGATGCAAAGTGTATTGGGTAATCTCATTTCCTAAATTGTCACATTGTCCATCTCTTTGTGTGGAGAAAGTAGAGAGAAAAGGAGATGTGGTGCTTCTCTTCGTCTTGCTTCTCACTTTTGTTGCTTGTATTCTTCGTTTAAAATAATGGGCCGATTTATATTCATCAAGTGACGAAAACAATTTTTTTAGCATCAAAACTTTTTCTCTTTGTGACCGAATCTGAAAACACACGCGTGTGTGTCGGTGTGTACCTGTGCCGGAGCTCAGTACTTCGAACAAGGTATAACTGTACAGTAACATAACAGTTTACAGAATTACATGCACAAACATCCAGTCTGATTTTATATATAAATCATTCCTCATGGAAAGAAAAGGAAATGATCATCACATCATCTTGATTGCACTGTCATCATCGTCATCTCAGAAGAACTCTCCTCCACTCTTGTTCATTTCCTCCTTCCTCTTTGGGGATACCTGAGAAGCAGAAGTGTTTTCCCTCCCATGCTCTCAAACAGTCAGTCGGATCGTTGGTGGATCTTTTGTGGAATTTTGGCTATAAATCGCGCGAGTTTGTAAAGAAAATGGGCGAAAAGGTGTCACTTGTAATGGAAGCACGTAAACAGTTTGGGAAACGTGCAGAATCTCTCAAAACGCTCCCAATTTCCATTTTCCAATAAAATGTGTTCACTTTACATGATGATGTAAAGGCTCGCTTTATGTAAACGCTGTGTATGCTGGGCTTTCAGGAACTGCTGGTGATGGTGGAGTAGTACTTCTGCTCCGTACAAAGTTGAATACTACTTTAGATCAATTTGTAAACAGGAAGGGAGACGAAGAAGGATGAGCACAAGAAAGGACGAAAAAAGAGGAATGAGATGCGTGTGCAGTAAAAGTAAACAGGGAAAAGGGTTGAGAAACACGGAGTGTGTACCTACATCTTGTCATGAATTTAGAAAAGGGAAATCAGTTACAATCCTACACGGTGAGAAAGGAGGAAAACATACAAATGGCACTGTCGTTCCACGCCACCACAGCCACACCGAGTCATCATCATTTCTCAAGATTGCATTTAACTTTTAACTTTAGCATGGGCAATTTAGCATGTATTGAGAAGGGAGGTAATTGATAACAGATACAGGGGCAAATAATGAATCTATATGTATATAGGCACACGCATATATGGATGGATGGATCGGCAGTTTTGTGTAATTTTTAATGACTCTGTGAATGGTACTTGAATTTGATATTGATCAAACGACTTTTGTGAATTTCGTGTAATGTAATAATGATAAAATGGTAATACCATTAAAAGAAAAGGAAGAGAAGACTATAAGTCTGAAAAAAGCAACAGCTTGGTAGAGCGGTTTTTTGTGTGCCAGATAGAAAAATGAAAGGAAAATAAAGCACTCCTCATCAGTATTTTTGGAGAGCAAGGGATAGAAAAGGAATCCGTCTTTCAGGCAAAGGTTTTTTGGGGGAAAGGAGTAGTAACTCTAGAAGTTGTAGTAGTTCTCTAATTCATTAGCGACACAACAAAAGACAGTAATACAAGTCGAGAGTTTCGGAGGAAGACGAAGATGATGATGAGAAAATGAGATAACAACAACAACAGAGCAAGAACGAAGGAGAAAGCAGAAGGAAAAGCAACAAAAAAGTTGTAATCAAATCTCGATTGGCTCACTCGAGAAGAGAGCATCATCATCACAAAAAAGTACTTATTGTACATATGTAGACGGATATATCTACCATAATATATAGCAATGTAGTATTTGTGATTTAGGTCTAAAGCAATAAATTGAGATTCTATGTGGAAGTAATCTCCTCATCTCATCGTCATCATCATCATCCTTGGCTCTTCCCGTTAATATTGCATTATACAAGAACATATTATTTATACGGTAAAGCTGAAGAAGACGAAATATTCTTGGAATAAATTCGTCGCACACACACACACACACACACACAAACAAGAAGTTTGAAGAGGGTAACATGAGCAGAGAGAGAGAGTGGAATGATGAATGATGAATCAAAGATGACTTTTGTTTGCTCGTTTTGCTGTTTTGATGTGATAAGGAGGGAAGGTCGACGGTTTTCGTTTTTCTTGTTGTTTGTGTGTAGAAAATTGGAAAATGGGATGGATGGAGTTGCGAGGGAGCTTAACAGGAAAAGAATAAGTTTAGATAAAGGGAGTTGAAGAAGAAGGAAGAGGAGGAATTAATAATTCAACAGTCATTAGTTTACTAGAAACTACTTATTCCAGCAAATTAACTCACTTACTTTCTTGTTCCTCCTTTGCTTTGTCTTGTGTACAAATTGAGTACAAAAAAGTGCCAACCATTTTAGACACCTTTGCGTATTGTATTTATTTTCAGGCAAAGTCGCTGCTACCAAAGGCGAAGCCAGGTGAAAGCTATCAGGCTCGCATTGCCCCAAATCATCTGAATGTTTTCTTGAACTTGGCGAATCTCATTGCGAGAAATGAAACAAGGCTGGAAGAGGCTGATCGTCTGTATCGTCAGGCGATTTCAATGCGAGCAGATTACACTCAGGCGTATATCAACAGAGGGGACATTCTCTTAAAGATGAACAGGTAAGGAATATATAAGAATATATATATTTAATGTGTGATTCTGTATTGAAGTGGTAGAGTTTCTGCCTCTTATGCATTTTGAAAATGATTTATTTCGGGACAAGGTTAACAGTTTCCCTGTAATAAAATACACTCGTGTCGCCATTTTGTCATTATGGTGGTTCCGGGGTAAAGTGTTTGCACAGAGCTGCGTTTTCAAGAGAAGTGGCTTGAATGGTATTGAATTTATGTAATATATTATGATGTTGTATTGGAGGGTATGAGAAAATGGCTCTTGAGAAAAGTGGTTACTACTAATGTATTAGGTCATATGCTTCGTTCATCATTTTTTCTGCTAGGAAAAATAACACTTATCGTTAGTATTGGACTGGTATTGCTGCTGATAGTGTATTGGTTTTGAGATTGGAAGGCCAAGACGTAAGATGAGTTTCGTGCCATTGGCCAAGTTATATGGGGTTTGCCTTTCGATAAGTATCTTCATGAACTTTTTTTCCTTGGAGTTTACACTTGAGTGCTTACACGTTAGACAACACTATATGTGTTTAAATATAGATATGTACATATAGCTAGTACCGCGTTGAGAATTCTAGCCTTTATAGTAGACAATGAAACTATACAGTTAAATCAAATGCTCTAAGGAAGGATATTAGATAAGAAGAGCGAAACAACTAACAAACATGATATGATTATTAATAACAACATGCTGGGCTCATCCTAAATTTGCTTGGCACAAAAGTGCGTTTCAAGTAAAATAAATTCCAAATTCCAAATAAAACTAGATGAGCTTAAGCAATTTTTGTATAAATGTTTGTTTTCCCATTGTTTCATTTTATATGACATTGATTTTCATCCATTCTTTCATTTTCTGAAGTATTCTGCCAGATTGTCAGTCAGCGGATCTCATTCCATGTAGTTTTCCGTTGCCTTCCCGGAAACCATTCAATCATTTTTCAAGATAAAAAGGATACAAATGAATGGGAAATTCTAATGCTGGCAAATGAACAAGAAAAACAAATCAAATCTAGCAATGATAAAATTGAATCAGAGCAAGGGTAGGATTGTGTTGAGGAGATGGACATTTGGTTGGCTTCCTTTTCCCACTCCCACTCACTATCAACCAGTGAAAGCAACGAATACCATCAAATTAAATCATGCCAGACAATGGCTATTATCATCACAAATTTTTCTATGTAATTTGCCAAGTGTATTGGAAAACGGCTTTTTCAGAGATGATGAAAGTGAAATGAAGCCAAACACAAATAATCTCAAAAATGTTTTGTGTGCTTTGTGATTTTAAAAGAGAAAATGGCATATACGAGAAAGAGTACCTATATGTATGTAACGTATATATAAATGAGTAATGTCAACTTCTTGGCGAAATCGAAGGGTTCGTCTGTCCGTCTTTTTTCTAGTAATCGAATACAACGGCTTTCTCTTTTTTGAAAGCGGACGAGGACATTTTGTTTTTAGGCAATTCCAACCGAGCTTTGCCGTTACAACCGTTACTTTGCCCGCACTAACATAACTTTATACATTTCCTGACAAAACAAAGAACCCAAAAAGCAGTAGGAAGAATAAATAGATAGAAAGCATGATTGAATGACTCTATGCTGAATGGGGACAAGGGTAGAAATTGTGAAACAGAGAAAGGAAGATGGAGCGGAGAGCAAGTGCAAAATAAATTGAGATGATAGGATTATTTGTAAAAGCCAGCGAAATCCTTTCTTTTCGTCGACGAACTGGAAGTATATAAATGGCCTTGGTATAGTGTATATATCATGACAGCTACAGCAGAGACCACAAACCATTGAGACAGCTTGGATGGGTGGGTAACATTTTCTTATCATCGCTATCATCATCAGGATCCTCATCATCTTATCATCCACACAATTGAAATAGTAGTCATTTGTCGAAATGGAATATTGGTAGATGGATATTTGGCCAGATTCAGGATTGTATCTTGTCTGTAATGTCGACGGGCTCCCTGCCAATCTATTTTTTATGCTGTTGAAAAAATGAACAATGGCAAATTGAAAAATGATGCTTATGGCTTTCTCTGGAAGCCCTTATAGTAATAATGACAACGATCTATTTTTTCACAGAAATGGAAAAATAATTTACCAAAAAGTTTAACCCGATATTTATATTTTCTCTCCTTTTTAGAACGAAAGAAGCTCAGGAAGTATATGAGCGTGCGCTTTTTTACGACAGCAGCAATCCAGATATTTACTACAATGTAACTTTTTATCCCTTATATTTAAAACTATTGCAAAATGATATATTTTCTCAGTAAGTTAACTGGTCGGTTTATTTTTAAAAGCTTGGAGTGGTGTACCTGGAGCAAGGGAAGCCATCACAGGCTTTGGCGTACCTGGATAAAGCTCTGGACTTTGAGCCAGAGCACACACAAGCTCTTCTCAACTCTGCAATTGTGCTAAGTGAGTTGGGGGATCCCTCTCTTCGACCAGTGGCAAAGCAGCGACTGGAGACCCTTGTAGCTCGAGATCCCAAAAATGAGCGAGCTTACTTTCACCTGGGAATGCTGTCTATGGACGAAAGGGATACGGAAGGAGCGGAAAAGAACTTTCGTCAAGCGATCACCCTAAAGGAGGATTTCCGCAGGTAAATCCCAAGCCATATATAACTAATAAAGATATCCCAATTATGATATTAACAAGCAAGAAATGCATTGAAATATTTTTTCTTTAGTGCTTTGTTCAACTTGGCTCTGCTGCTGGCAGATAGTCAGCGTCCTTTAGAAGCGGCGCCATACCTCAATCAATTGGTCAAATATCATCCCGACCACATCAAAGGTCTAATCCTTCTGGGAGATATTTATATCAATAATATCAAAGACTTGGATATGGCAGAGAATGTGAGTACTCGATTTCTCGAGTAATTTTTTAATTGTTCTCTCCATCTCTAGCTATCTAGTTATAATTCTGGGATTTTTCCTCATATATAGTGTTACCAGCGCATTTTGAAGATGGACCCAGAAAATGTGCAAGGTCTTCACAACTTGTGCGTGGTATACGTAGAAAGAGGCGATCTCTTACGCGCTGAAAAGTGCTTCATCAGAGCCACTCAGTTGGCTCCTCATGAAGAATACATTCATCGACACTTGAAAATCGTACGTCAGCGAATACAAAAGTTGACGACAGCTCTCAATCAGAATGCAAACACGCCCTCAAAGAGTGTGATGGAAAAGTCACAAACGGATTATCCTCCTCCAATTATTGGAGAAGAGGAAACTGCCGATGATGCCCTGTTGGACGCACTACCTCAACAGCATGACCAACATGGACATCATCTTGTGAGCGGAGGGCATCATCGCCACGCCCCATCATCCTCAAGTAGCAGTAGCACAAGTGCTTCAGCTTCCTCCTCCTCACCTTCAGCACCTAGAGAACAGCATCCGCCACGGAAAGTGAGAAGAGATCTCAGAGGGGACGTGGAAGAATCAGAAGATGAGAATGAGGCAAGAAGTCGTCGTCAACTGGAAGAAAATGACAAGAGGAGGGGAAGCTCTCCTCCTGTTCATATTGAGTACTCTGCAGAAAATACAAGCAGCAAGGATTGCTTGGCTGGAAAAAGTGGAAACATGTTTGCGTAAAAAATAGCTTTTACAATGCAAAAAGGCGTGTCGTACTTCTTTGTGTGAAGGGAACGTGTATCTTTCATCGAAAATTATATTTCGGCTCAGATAGAGAAACTATTTTACGTAATGTCGGTAATATGTAATGAGTGATGTTTATAAACCAAATAAAAAATGTTTAAGCCGTTTTCTGAAGTCAGTATAGATAAAATTACACAAATGTTTTATGTATTATATACAGTTGATAGTGTTTATACATAAACGTATGGAAGGAAAACTGAAGTACTTATACTTGTGTAACAGATATCAAACTTTATCCAAGTTGAATAATATGTAATGTAATCACATGCTGAAATATCTGATATGCACTCAGGATGTGTTATTTGACGACGTGAACTTAACGTGTATTTCTTCAATGTTGAACTGGTTAATTAAATTTCTCGATCATATGTATGTTGTGCGGTGCCTTTCAGGTAATATATTAACAAGATTTGATTTATTTCCTGTTGGATCATATTATTTTACAATCATGGTTATTTTCTGTGTTAATCAACTTCAGACTTTCATTTGTTATCTTGTGTATTTACTGGGATTTGATCCTAATAATGAAAGTTGTGTAATACCAAGAAAGTAAATTTAAATGCATAATAATGTGAAGACAATTTTTGTATCGCGCTTTAATTTTTTATTTATGCTATTTTTTGCAATATACGTAAGGATGTAACGTAAGTTAAATGTATGTTATAGGTTAGGTAGGTATTGCAAGTTGTAAATACGTTACGTTACCAAGTATCATTATTACCAGTGCAAGTGGTGGATTCGATTGGCCTACAAAAATGTTCTATATACCTACATATACCGAATGGTTTAAGTTTGTAAAGCTAATTAAAGTTATGTAGCCCACTGTTTTTGAAAACATATACCTATTTATAAATTAATGGCAACATGACTTATGTAGCAGCTTTGAATAGTTACCTACTATCTAAGTCTATCTAGTAGCATAATTAAAGAGGAAATTTTAATTTAATGTTATATGAGTGTGTTTTATAGGAATTAGAATGTACTCAAGGAGCAGATTATAGATACTATATGTAGCTGTATATTTTAATGTATTTATTTAATATTGTTGTTGAGATTGAAAGAAAGGGAATGTGATACATTGCATACCTACTTGATAGTTACATTTTTCATAAAGCATAGCTAAACTAACTTAAAAGTTTAAAAAATACGTTATTGTTACGACCATAAAAATCTATCAGTAGCCTTTTCTCAGAAAACTTTTAAATGAAATACGCGATTTAAAAATAAGATGGCTAACTTGAATGAAGTTCTTATCTAAGTACTTACTTGTAAACTATAAACAAGAAAGTATATTTTGATATTCTACTACAATTAATGTATCTGAGGAGAGGGACGTTGCAATCTAAAAACTATAATATGACAGATTTCGTATTAGGTAGGATGATGACCTTTTATACGACCTGGTGTTACTCAAAATCTAAACATTAATAAGCAATTTGATCCATCTTCAAGAAACTCATTTCATCTTTGAATAGAGACGTTATGTATGACAAAATGTAAATATAAATATATTTGGTCGAAATGGAACAAAGAACATAAAAAAAGATTCACGAAAACGTAAATCCATAATTGGGATAAAAACATACTTGAAATCAAATTTATTTATTTACATATGTATTTAAAAATATGATTGCTTACTTGTTTTAGATTAGTTGTCAACTTACTCTATGGTACATAAAGTTATAATATGCAAAGGTACATAGTAGTAAGTAGTATATATTCAAAGAAATTATGAAAATGACAAAAAGGAAATAACATGTAAATAGATACATTACTCAAGTGAAAGTTTAAGAACAAAGAGTTATACTTATAAACTACCATATACATAAAACTCGATGTTTTCTGTCACAAATCTTTATTCCACTATTTACCGTTACAAAGTAAACTATCATGTGTGTAAATGTTAAACTATTTTAATTTAGTGAATAACCAAATTAAACTATATTTATGCGAAATTATTCATAATGGAGAACTATTTGTGCTTTGGTTTTTTTCGAGCATGTATGAGTACTGTGCTAAAATATTTACTAGGTATATTAAATTTATTATGCACGCAAGACAGAATTTTTGTGACGATATATATTCAATATTATATGAGCAAATGATCGTTTTATGAAATGATGTTAAAATGATGATATTTGAATGACGACTGATTTATCACAATTTTAAATCATTATTAAAATAAATGGACAACACGTTACTGTTTTAAGGGTAATTCCTGTTTAAGAAACTTTACTAAATGTTTTATTTCTGTTTTTCATTTATGAAATCTTTACGGAACTATTCTATTGGCATACTTTTTTATTTCTTTTGTAAAAAAAACTTTACTGGTTCATTCTTTTTTCACATAAAAAAAAGCGTCTTAACTATCTAAATCCTCCCACCGGAACTATACAGTTCATTAAAATCTTGTCACATTTTTTTAAAAAAGCTTTCACCATTGTCATCCCACTCATCAGTAAGCTCAAAAGTTACTTATAAAAAGCGTTCCTTCTTTCCAAGTTCCAAAAAAAGGGTTAAAGAAGCAAATGGTTATTTAGAGTACAAATATTAAAATTAAGCAGTAGTAGTATACACAAAAAAGCACACTTTACAAGTGAAAAACTATTCACAAGAGAAATTCCACACCAAGAAATAAATATTACGCATTTTAGGTATCACCTATTATATTAAATGCAGCATTTCTAAAATAAACTGTATATCCACAATAGTTACATTATTCAACTTTAACTAAATTCGTTAATATTTGCTGCGCTGGCTGACTAGAGAAGATTTTTTGAGCTTTCAGTCGCAACAGCAAACTGCTTAATTTTTATACTTAACCTAAATGTATAAACTGATTTTTGTCTGCATGTGCTAGTATTTACAAAATTTCGTAACAAAGAAAGCAGTAGTAAGTACGGTTGAAAAGTAAAAGTTGCGTTCAGTATTTTCTATTCACACACTGTACATATTATGCATGTAGGCGATTTAACTAATATTCAGTTATGAGAGTTACATTAATCAGTCATTTTTCGAGATACTTTGTATTTCCTCGTCATATAAAAACGTCTACTTGCTACCTGTAAAATCCTATTTTGTTTGTCCTTAAAAACTACTTTTAAAGCACCAAAAGTCAATTTATACAGCAAAAAAGTCATTGTCCCTGTCATCTTAAACTATTTTAAATTTGGCAAATGTGGAAATATTATACAAGTCATTGTGGACGTCTGTACAAAACCTTCCTTCGTCGTCGGCGGTTGTCTCCACTTTCGGATTCTCCTCCTGGGCGTCTCAGTCTTCTGGATTTCTTGATCTTGACCACTTTCTTCACAACTCTCCGTTGTCCGCTTTCTCCACTTTCCGCACTGTTGAACATGCGTGGCTGCGTCAGCTCCTGAGACTCTTGGGATTGTTCCCCACTTGCACCTCGAATGTCAGTCGCGTTTGTCGAAATGTGAACCTTTGCTTCCACTCTAACCACTGCCTTGTCTGCCGCTAGTAATTCGTCACTTTCGTTTGCACTACTTGTATCAATTGCAGAGGACTGATCATCCTCGACACTCTCTCCAATTACGAAACTAACTTCGTGAAGAGGTGGCATAGTGGGCAGAATCTCATGAATGATCAGTTGGCCTGTTGGTGTCGTTGCTGTCATTGGTGAAGAAGATAGGTCAGGAGAAATAGTCGTTGAAGAAGAAACTTCAGGATCAATGGTCGTTGAGGATTGGTCATTTTCGTATGTGGTGGTTGTGGCTGAGCCAGAAATTGGTTCTACAGTTGTCAGGTATGTGTATATGGAGTCAGTCGTAGATGGAGGAGTGGTAGTTGTGGTGGATGATGGATTCTTCTGAGGTTCCTCAGTGGATACTTCTGTACTGCTGATAACCTGGGCATCTTGGACACTAGCAGGATTTTCTTCGTAAAATACGTCATCGTCATTTTTTGAAAAGTCGTCTTTCTCGTCGGAGGAAAAGTCAGTCATTGTGGAGTAAGTTGTCGTACTGGGTGTTGTTGTCATTGCCTCTATTGGGGCTGGTGTTGTAGTGGTCATCATTGGTGCTTCCGTTGTAGTACTGGAAAAAGTCGTTCCTGTCATATCTCGTTCTCCCTTTGCAGTAACGTGTTCAAACTCAATTTCAGTTGTTGATGACATCTCCTCAACCATCGCCATAATTGACTCTGTGGTTGAAGAGGATTCATCAGTAAAGGGTGTAAACATTGGCGGCAGTGGGGTTGTCGTGTATGTCTCTGTCGAGGTGGTGGTATGAATCGGATAGGTCATCTCGTCATCGGGTGTCGTCGGTGGTGTCGTGCTGCTTTCCTCTGGCATTGCAGTTGTAGTACTAGTGGATGGGGTCGTCCTCATTCTGCTCCTGGAGTATTTCGGGGTCGAGGGCGTTGTCGTCGCTGGTTGTGCTGTTGTGCCTGGAGTAGAAGATGAGTCAGAAAATGAATCAACTTGTTCTTGGTCTTCCAGCAAATCTTCTACTGGTTCAACAACAGCTAGATGCCTACAAAGGAGAGGAACAAGGAGCGGGCTACACTAAAGATTCTACTTTTTCTACATTCAGAAAACTGATCTACTTGAGAAACTACGGAATTAGCCTACAGCAAGCAGTTATAATAAATATAGGACGAATCTAGTACTTTTTTAAAAATATTTAAATGTTTTGGTTATTTACCTCTCTGTAGAAAGCGATGGTCTAGTGACACGCCTGGGTCGTTTGGTTGTTGTAGTCGTTGTCCGAAATCTTATAATTTTCTGAAGTACTTTACTCCTGTCGACACCATCTTCCTCGTCTAAAACAGCGTTAACATTGGAAATGGGTCTACTGGTAGGCAAAGGGAGATTGGTTACCACAATAGGCTTCCTACTGAAGACTCTTCTCCCTGTTGGCACCTCATTATCTGGAGAATCTTCTGATTGATCCTGGGGTTGGCTAGTGCTCGTGGTTTGCTGCTTTTCTCGAAGTCTTCGCAAAGTCTCCTCTAACGCCAATCTTTGAGCTTTACCAATTTCCTCAGAATCAGTAGGCATTTCCTGCGAACTGAACGGAATTTCTATGCTATCCTGGACTTCTTGAGATTTCGAGACAGAGACGTCCATCGTCATGAAGTGTTCCTCGGAGGAAGTTGCTTCAGTGGTTGCAGAAGGAGGGGCCATCGTGGTAGAAGAACGTGCGCTTATTTCTTCGTCAGTTTGGGTTGAGTCTGTGCTAGAAGGACTAGCCATTTCAGATATTTCCGGAAAATCATTTTGGGTACCGCCGCTAATAGCAGCTTCTGTAGTGCTACTGACATTCATAGACTCAATCATCATTTCAGGAGCTTCAGCTACAGACTCTGTTGAAGATACGGGCATGTCATCCATTGGTGGCATGGGTTCTTCTGGTATTTCAGTTGTAGAAGAGGATGAGGACATTTCATTACTAGACGCTTCATCATGATTCTCTTGTGCTGGCAACGAATCAGCATGCGATTCTTCATCGTTTTCTTCAGCAGATCCCATTTCAGAATTTTCTGTTGAAGGATTTGCTGTTGAGCTCATGCTGGAATTGGGTGTTGTGGTCATCATTGGAGTGACTTCTGTAGTAGTAGTTGTTGTTGTTGTGGTTGTGGGTTGAAAAACGGGGGCTACAGGTTCTTCACTATCCATTGGAGGTTGCTCTTCTGCTGGATCATCTCTCGAGAATTCAGGTGGAGTTTCCTCAGTCGTAGTTGTTGAACTAGTGAGCATCATACTAGGTGGGGAGGGGATAGCTGGTGGTGCCACCATTTCGACAGATTCCTGTTCAGAGGATGGATGGGATGAAGTAATACGAATTATCACTTCACCTTGGTCAGTCTCTACAGAGTTGTCAAATGGAGAGGAGTCTGGATGAAATACAGCTGGGAAATCATTTTTCTGCACTCCGTCCAGAATTGGTAGTTCGTCCGATGACTCAGGTGCCATAACCGCAGTCATTACTTGAGATGGAGCTTCCTCTTTAGGCATCGAATGTGGTTGAGGTGGTTCATCCTCATAATAATACTCTTCTTCGTCTTCATGTTTGATTGGTTGTTCTGGTTTATTGTCTGCCATTAATGGAGCTCTATCTTCTGGCATCATTATCTCCAAGGGTGGCATTTGAATTGGGGTAGGGGTAGATGATGGTTGCTCGGGAATTGGCTGTCTCATCTCTTCTACATCCTTGCGCATTGCTGCCGGGGTTTCTTCAGGTGTCATTGAAGACATCCGAGATGATGGGGGATCCTGTCTCAAATTATCAGATGCATCATTATTTTTATTATTTTCCTGAGATTCTGCCATTTCATTTTCAGTCATCTGAGTTTCTTCGAGTGGCATTATCGGTGCCTCTTCTGAAGAAGGGGCACCAGCTGAACTCGCTGGTTGAGGTTCCATGTTGTGCTCCTGAGGTATCTCTTCCTCGTTAACATCGTGTTCTGCAACCATTTGTTCGGGCAAAGACGGTTCAGTTGTAGTAGTAGTGGTGGTTGTTGTGGAGGGGGTGGTAACCACAGGAGCTTCGTGAACAGAACTTACAACTGGTCCCTTTGGAGCTTCCTCTTCAAACTGTTTTGGTTCCTCAACTGGAAGGCGATTTGGAGAAGCTATTCTTCTTCTAATCATGACACCAATGGGCAACGCTGGAGTCTGACTGTCAACAATCTCTCCACTATTTCCATTCAAACGAAGTCGATTACGGGCAACCTTTTTACGAATCACGAGTCTTTTTGGAATATTGGTCTCGCTGATTTTTCGAGTTACTTCTGGAGAAATTGCAGCAGCTGGAGCGGCAATCGTTTCAGTCTGAAGACTAGGTTCGTTTAGTAAAGGCTCCAAAGTGGAATTCGTGGATTCGTCTGAAACTACTTCCACAGTGGACATTGGCTCAGGAGTTTGGGGAACTGGGGCTGGTGTAGGTGCAGGTGTCGAGGTTGTGCTCATAATAGGTTCGGCTGGGGCATCTTGAGATTTTATTTTTTCAGTTGGGGGTGCTGAAGGTACAATTTCGGGAATGTCTGGGGTTGACTGTTCAATTTGTTGTCTTTGTAACATTTGCCTAGTTGCTGTAATCTCTGTTAAGTGTTGTTGAATTTTGCTCCTTGGACCCATAGAAAAGTGCACTGTGGATGTTGCGCCATTACCTGCATTATCTCCTCCAAGTGAAAATGCATAACCAGTTGGAGTCGTCGGAGAGCTATAAAATCGTTGTTCTGTATACGGTAAGTCGGAGGTATATGGACTTCCAAGTTGGCTGTATGGGTTGTACTGACGAATTTGGGGCTGAGGTGGCTGCTGAACGTAACGGAAGCGAGAAGAAATTCTTGGTCTTTTGGGAACAGCCTGCTCGACTGCTGGAACATTCATTACATCTGAAGTTGTCGGAGTGGGTGATGGAGGTTGAGGTGGTGGTGAAGGGGGAAGGGTTGTGGTTGGAGTAGGAAGATCATGCATTTCAGGAACACTGGTTGGCTGGGCGGCATCTTGCATGAAACGTTGTTGCAAAAATTGGAATGGAGACTGAAAGAAATTATAGGCCCCGGGTGCAACTGTTCCTAGAGGAGATTGGGTGGAGAAAAATGATGGTTGAGATGTTTGAGGAAGTCTTCCAAGAAGATGTGCATTGTTTCCAAATCTTGAGAACGTATTAAATGCAGGTTGTGTTTGCTGTTCATATAACTCCTGTTGTTGTGGATCTGGAGTTGGAGTCACTAATGGGTACTGCAATTGGGCAGGTGGAGATGGAGGAAAAACATTTTGGAAAGGACGTTGATGCTGCTGCTGCCTGTGGAATTGTGGGTTGTTATATCCCAAAAGTGTAGATTGTTGGAATGATGGAGGAACTGTTGGAAATGGAAAGTTGGGTTGTGTCTGTTGTTGCTGCTGATTAGCAGGTTGTTCAAATTGTTGTTGCTGTTGTGTCTGCGGTTGTTGCTGGTGTTGATTGAAGTAAGGACTACCGAATATTTGTCCTGTGCCACTGGTGAGACCATGATTTACCATGGTTCGTTGTGTGGGACTGTAATAGTAAAAATAATTTGTGCCTGCTTGTCCATGACATTCCTTCAGCAATGTTCCCGAGAGAAGGAGGAACGGGAGCAGTGCCAGGAGTAAACTTTGTTTCCAATGGTCTTCTGTCATCTGTAGGGAAGTAAAGTGTTATATTAAAAATATATTGTTAACTTGTAATAAAAGTTATGAACTGAACAGCGTTTAAAAAATCTACATCTATTGCCAATGCCGTAGGATCGTACATTTTACATTACGTTGGTGTGATTTTTGTTATAATATTTTGGAAGCTGAGATGATGCTTCACTCACTGAATTAAAATAATTCTTTAACTGTGAGGCTGTCACACATTTCAGAAATACGAACACAAAAACTTTTTTCAAATTAAAACAAAAAACATGTCACATGTCGTTGTCACTGAAAAACGTCTGGATAAAAATCTGCTCTTTTAAATAGTATGCAGTTTACCTTTGAGGAGTGCACAACTCTTCTTCACAGAAACAAGTGAACCGTTATCTCCTGTGGCACTCGTATACAAAAGCTTTTTTGCCATTTCATAGGACTTGGAACTCCCAACAATCAATCTGACAGCAACAATTCTGATTGCAGTACATGAATGGAATAAGTAACAATATTGATCCCATTATTGAAGATAATCTTATATCACGAGCGAAGATGAAGATGATGGCTCATGCCACACCCATGCAGTCACCCAACAAGACGCAAAAATCCATAATCGCAGAGCCCTTTGGCCTTCCTATCCAACATTTTTTATGTCAGTTGACACTGGCAGCGAATTTTTTCTGTGCTACCAAATAATAATTTTTATCCAAACTTGGGATTCTCACTTCCCGAGAGAATTAAAAAATGTAGAAAAAACTTAAATGGCCATTATCATTAGTATTATCATATCATCATATCGCACGCGCAGGCAATTTTTCCTTTATAATCTCTTCCACATCGCCAATTCAATTTTAAATTGAAGGATGCGAAGATACAGAAAAAAAGTAACTCTTTTGATAATCCCTGCCGTTTGAGTAAACCGTCAAAGGATGATAGCGCAATTAGTAGATATGGCCGTATCAGTTTTCTTCATCAAAACGTTTCCAATTGACAAGGCAAACAGAAAAAAAAGAACTGATGAAAGGGTTTTAAACCAATTAAAGCACGTCATACGCAACATGACAGTATATACTTGAACTGAATGATGCATGGCTCCATAAACGAAAGTATGCACGCTGAATATTTATTAAGTTTAAGTCTAATGAATAATTAACTTGTTAAGCCCTCCTCCTGCAACGGCTGCCACCCTCCTGTCAATACGATACATATTGGCAATTAGTAATTAGCTTACGGTTGACTCTGGCTATAACGGCTTGGCTTATAACGGTTCTAGGGATATATCGGCCGTAAGATTTTCGCCCTTCTCCATTTACGACAGTGTTAATCGGTATAGCCTATAACGATCTTGAGCTTTAAATACCGGCCAAATTTTATGCCGCCCTTGGCGACCGTTATAGAGAGAGTCAACTGTATTTGAATGAAGTAATAAATAAATAGTCTGTCATTCATGATTTATGATCAGCTTGAGTTTATCGATTGATTGTTGTACCCTATCCAAATATAATATGTGCCAGTCAACAGAACAGTTAAAACTATCCATAAATGAAATTTGTTGATTACTACAGCTGCATATCTACAACAGATCAAACTGTAGTAATGTAAAGAACTGTCATTTTCTCTGACTGACCACTGCTACTGCTCCTACCACCATTTACTTTGCCAAATAGGAAGGAGTGACCAGTGACCCTTGTACATTTGTTTGTGAGCAATTGTAAGTGGAAGTCAATTGACAATTAATTATTTTGCTCTTAAATACGCAGCAGTGTAGCAAATCAAACAAGGCACTGTCCTTTAAACTGCATTTTTTCTTAGCGTCTAGTACGCCATATATTATCTGCTTTGATGCTTTGTTTCTGTTCGCATTTACATAAAAATATTGATGATATCCATCCTGTTTAGGTAGTTATCATCAGATGGACTGCCGATGAGAAGTCGTGTGCATTGCTTTTGTAATAACCATAATCAGCCATGCCCTGTCTTCATTGTCATTCATTATCCAAATATCAAAATAAACACTATTAAAAATATAGCTCTTGTTTTGACCGATATCTCTATCTTTTAATGGCAAATTAATGACATGAAATGTATTTTAATGGGATGACATTTTTCTTCATTTTGTTCTCCAATATTTTTATTTAGTAGGTTGACTACGTTTTACAACCTATTACATGGATATTTGAGGAGCAATTGATAATTATTGGTGAATCATGAAAACAATTATTTATGGCTTAATTGTTAAAAAGAGCTTTAGCTACCTGCAGTTTTATACGTTGTCGAAATGGTTTTATTTCCCTTTGTAACACACATGAAAAACCATAATTCTTGAAACATAGTAGCAAAAAAACTAATTTCTAGTTCAAGTGCAATAAAATATCTTGGCCATCCAGTAATTTTTGTGTGCTATCATGGTATCCTCCTCCTTTCAATAAAACTGTATCATTCGCTTTAAAATTTGATCCAAAATGCGACAACAACTCATTTGTCAATTTTTTGCTTGCATTTTTGTTGAACATGTTGTTTGTCAAAAAATGATTAGGGAGGAATTATGGGCACATCGCACACAACATTAGAGAAGCATATTATTACATTTTGATTGTTACAATAAAAGTGCAAGCTAAAAAATAGCTCAACTGTTTATTTATTTGTTTAGCGCTAATAAGTTTCTTCCAAAGGACACAACGACACAGAATGCAGAGGTGAAGGCGTCTTCTGACTGAAACGAAGCTCTGCTTAGCGGTACTAGACTAGATGAGTGAAATAATAAAATGATATGGTGGTCTACTGAGGTGACTGATCAGGCACGTCGAGTTGAATGTGCGTGGTGACAATGACAGTCAGGACGGCGGATCCATCAAAAAAGCTCATTATGATTCGTCGTCATTAATTTATAAAAATGGACTGTTCTACTGTTCTGAATTTTTCTACTTCAAGCTACCATGCATTTAATGGAGCCAGCCAGACTACTACGTGAATAATGGACAACATGGCTTACACATTTGCATGCATTGCACTAGTTTATATTTTTTGATTGGATTATTGAAATGCTAAGTACTTGGGTAGGGTGTACAGTGAGAGGCTACTACTTAGCATAACAGTAAAGATTGTCATCGTAAATAACGTCTGCCTTCTATTTTTGATGATAGATCAAATGCTTATTTTTTACAGTTTAAAGTTAATATTCATAAAAAATCACAACTCAAAAGCAAACAAAGTTGTTTATGACATTTTTTGGAATAATTTGGCATGAACTTTTAGCCTTAATCTATTGATCTAAAGTAGCCATTCAATGAAAATGTGACTGTGAAATTATCTTTTTGCCGCAAAACTAGTCAATAATTAATGGCAAGTAGACGCAGTTTAGCCCGCTTATCAATTATTATTAATTAAAGAGACCGCAAAATCATAAAAATGTAGTTTGGAGTTATCTGAAATCCCTTCAAGGGCTAAATATTTGAGTGAGATAAGCACGGTAATATTTTCAAAGGTTAGTTCTATTTTTAGGCTTGTTCATAGGTGTGATGTGTGTCCTTACATGAAAGAACACGATTGATTTCTAGCATTGCACCAATTTTGAGCAGTTTGTTTGACCCAACAATAGAGTAGCAAAGCATTGATTACTGTTAACTGATGTGCTTGTAAAGATTTCATTCATTTAAATTTTTCTCCATAATCAGGGTGCGTTTGGAAATGCTCAATAGCGAAATATTCTTGACACGAATGAAATTTTATTTTAATATTCTACATTTCCTCCACATCAATTGATGCCTTTATCATCATAACTCGATCTTCTACGTTAGGCAAATTACAATCCCTTACTTATTGTTATGCAAGTGCTTAATAATTTACTCTTGTACAGTTATACAACAGTGAGTTACATTAAACATCATCGGGAGCAAAGTGCACAAGGTACACAGCAGCAAGCCTGCAGATCATCTCTTATTTTCCATGTCTGATTCATGAATAATGAAAAATGCAGTTCCTTTGATGAATGTTAATGCACACAAAAGTGCATCCAATTCTATAATCTATCTCCATAAGAAAATAATTGTAGCAATCAACCACAGATTATCTACCTATCCCTGTGTGTTCATGCCTAAAATGTATTTAGCTGTATCTCTTGTTTATGTGAGAGTTAGTCAGTTAGAAACTCACACACAAACGAAAGACAGCCCAGCCCAATAGTAAGGTCAACAAGTTTGAGACAGTAGAGCGTTTTGCTTTTGCAGACGCTACAGGGAAGCATGTGCCTATAACTAAACCATATACAAAATCTATTTATTCATCGTCAGTGCTCCTGCTCATGGCTGACTTGACAAAAATAAATGAAGTGAAAAAAATTGGATGCGACTATCGATCCTCTATATAATATACTTTTAATGTGTCTGTTCTAACCTCTTAATAGAAGCAGAGCTGTTTATTATATGCGACTTCTTCTGTGATCTGATTATTTTATTGGAATATATTAGATTACTTAAATAAGGCAAAAGTACCCTTCAGTCTTCATGTAATCGTCATGTTTTGGATAACAATTTGATGATACCTAACAAAATCTGTTTGGAAGCAGAAGTGATTTGGCGATGGTACTTATGTGCTATTAAAATGCATCCAAAAACAAAAAATGGGTTTAAAAAATCCCCTTTTTACTTTCAACCTTGCCTTGTTTGCATGAGATAATGCCGTACTAACACGAAATCTTTCTAATCTCAACAATGCAAAGGAGTGTTGTAGTAGTTGCCTCAGATCAAAACTGTCACCTCATCTTTTCTTATGTTTATGGATTGCTACATTAAATATTATGTCTCGCTCCAAACCAAAACGAACAAAGTCATTTCCATTTTCAATGCTATTTTTATACTTCATTTTTTCACTAAAGTAATTTTTCACTTATAAATATGGATGCATGGGAAACTGGGAGTAGAGATGATCTGATGACTAAATTACTGCGTGTACTATTATGTCTAAATCATACATTAATTGGAGTAAACGATAAATCTAGGTTCTTCTCTGGTCTCCTCCTACAAATTTTGTTTTACTTCAAGTTACATCTCTTGGCTTTTTAGCAAATGGGAAAGGACTGCGGTTGCGCGGCAGTTGTAGGTGTGTTCATCATACTTTTTTGCCTGTCACGTGGAGGTACCCGGATAGCCATAAAATTTCATTTTTATTGAATCAAAAGATGATGATCTTGCATTTTATTCATAAAAGAATGGCTAAATAATCTGAATATTTTTGCTTAAAGGCTGTGCATACTTTATAGAGCAAACTGTACTAACTACTGATCTTGTAAAAAACGTTCTTGTCTTCTTGTCATCATCCTCACCAACAGACAGTATCAATGTCACTGGTTTGTATTCAGAGGATACTCTTATTTGCCAGCAATCATTATGTTTTTGTTTCAAATTTATTATCTTTACAACTCAATAAAATGTATTGAAACATTCATCTCTACAATATCATGTGTCAAACTACCTACGCACTATATTTTATATTAATAAAGCTATTTTAGTCTAAATCCGTTATTGTTTCTATATTCAGTTACTATAATTGCTATGAATAATATTGCACTAAATGACTTGTCATCGATGCCTACATTTGTTCATTCAGTAAATCAATAGAACCAAACTCATGTGAGTAGATCTTTTTCCGTGTTCAAAGATACACTCATATTATATGAAACCTAAATTCAAATTCAACAGGAATTTTTTTTTGCATTCTACTTCTCTCAGTGAAATGCTATATCATGATGAATTTTGATTCTTACCTTTGCATTGAATGAGCCGAGCCTCCAATCTTGTACTGTTTGACTGGATGTTCCAATATTCCGAATTTGCAATTTACGGCACAAAATTGCACATCCGTAACTTTTGAGACAATCACAAAAATATCCGTTTCAAAAATTTCAATAAAAACACTTTAAATGTGTTCGAGAAAGACCGGAAATCCCGAGCGTTTATTATGCAAACTTCTTCACGGCACACACAAGGAGATTTCGTGAGTACTTGATTTGACCACCAAACTTCAAGAAAACTATGCCGCTGAAGAACAAAAAGTGAATTCAAGAGATATGACGACTAATGACTTGACACGATATCCTGGTTAGCTATTATCTCATGACTAATCTCAATTTTAGCAAGAAGTTCTTAATAAAGAAATGTGACACAGTGGCCAAAAAAAATGCAATTCTTGGATTTGATACCTCGTAATCGTTTAATAAGTTTTTGTCTTTTGTCGTTGTTGTCGTGTTGGAAGACACTTCCAAACTGTGCTCGACTCTACCTGATCATCCCAATCTCATCTTTTTATATAACGTCCATTTTGGCGTTTACTACGCACCGCCATATCATGGAGGTAGACTGTAGGTGCAAGTAATAATCTGCACAGAGAGCACTATAAGATTACAACGAGCACACCTCTTCTTATTTCTTACCTGCTCAACACGATCAAGAAAGAGTCGATAATGACAATGTTCTGTAAAAGCGAAAATTGATCAAGTCTACTAAAAACACGTAATCTGAGCTGTTATATAACTCTAGCAAAATAAGTGTACATTCCAACAGTTACGTGTGGGCAAGTACGCTTTTTTAATAGCTTGATTTGCATTTCGCATTAAGATAAAGCATTTATATTCTCATTCCTCATTTTTGTCCATTCATTTCATTGCAAGATAGATGCAGTCATCTCATTCACGATTATGTATATTGTCCATGTACATTTCATGCTTATCACGACGACAAAATTTTCAGAAGAATAATATAATCCTGATAAGATGGAGAGAGCCTACACGTTGCCTTCATGCAGTGTAGTAGTATTATTAGAGAATAAAAGTGAAGTTTACACGAGTACTAATCATAATGAATGTCAAGCAGAAGGAAATTTACACACTTTTTTGACAAGCTCAATTGTGTCTGGGTTGAAGGGGTGGTGTTGGTGTTTGGGTAGTTTGTCGTCTTTGCAGTTTCTATTTTCTCTTTATAGGTATCTATAGTCATCTCTCGTCTCCCTTTCGTACAGTGTCAACGCTTACAACGCTTAAATCACAATTTTGGAGCAAGAGTAATTCGTTGCATGTTGCATTTTTCTGTTAACAGCAATTAAAGGGAAAATGGTTCAAAGGTAAAATAGTCATAAAATTTATACTGATAATAAGAATGGAATGCGGTGCAATAAGTTAATGCACAAATATACAACATAATATTCTCAGCTAAATATTGATATTGATCAATTTTAGTAATAACTGTGTATTTAATCTGTCCACACGTCAGAAAAGTTTCCATATTTTATTTTATGCTTTTACAGTTTTACTAATACCTCTCTCGCTTTGCTACTTGTATACCACTTCATTCATATCGACATCTTACACACATGCATTTCAAGTCCCTTCAGGGCAGCAGCAAAGTGTACGTTTGTCAGAGTGTCATGATCATTATTACAGATCTTTTGTGATGCTTAGCAAATTGTCCAATTTACATGCTTGCATCGACGCTTTTGCGTCTTGGTTTGACTTAAAACTTTTTGCGTTTTAGAAGCGTTTGAAAGGTTTGACAATTGATTACTCTTAAATGTTTGTATCCTGTCATCCGTGAATGAGCCGGGTTGACAGATGAACAAGAAGTGATAATAGAGCGCGGATTGCATAGACCATAAAAATAACAATGTCAATGTCACCTCCGCGGTGGTGCAATATTAACATTGTTAGAAGTGGTAATAAGTTTGGTTCCTCCTTTTTATTCTTCGTTTTCCGTACCTCCTTCTTCAAAGCTTAATTCAAGTAGTAGTACCACCCATGGCTATATACACTCAACATAATATTTATAAAAGCATTTATCAACATGACCAATTCGTAAGTAGACCAAAATGATAATAAAAGAGAAAAGAAATTTATGATCTGCCGAGAGTGGAAAGTGTGTGTGTTGTCTGATGTCGTTTGTCTTTTCAGAAAAATATTTTATATTTTACACATTATTCTTTATTGGTAAATGCTCAGTGAGTATTGACAGGCAATCGGACTATCAAACCAAAAATATTTATTAATGTCTTCGTTCAAGTGACAAAGTCAATTGTACCGTCAATGGCGTCTATCGAACATGCATATTATTTGAAATTGACACTGTGACCTACATTCCTCACCTTTACCTAACGATTTAATTTTATCAAGTTCAATTTCAAACATGTGACTTGGCCAGGAGAAGCAGTCTTTAACTTGACCCACAACTTTAGACGAAGAGATGAAACAGTTGTAATTGACCACCAAAAAATGTTAAGAAGGAAATTGTGATTTATGGGAACGGTGAAGCCGACGCTGCTGCCCCGTCAGAATTAATATTACCAATATATTTATGAAAATCTAAGATAAGGGTGTTACATAAGGGATTGCGCAATTCTTCATATAGCATAGGATTAACACGACAAAAGCGATTACCTGTCTTTCTCGCTTGAGTTTCTGTAATTTGTTGTGATTCAATCTATGTAAATCAATATTTCCCTTTGAGCACAATAGCAATATTGTATTATTGGCATCATTGACTGTTATTGATTGTAGAATATTGTTCGCTGAGAATGGGCATTGTCAATATTATTGTTGTCATTGTAGTATAAACAATGCAGCTTTAGTCCTTATAAAATTCTTTTTAAAAAGTATGCGGCTGTGGGAGATAGAGAGGAATGGTTGGAATGGGAAATGGTGTCAAACCGATAAAAATAAATATCCGTGTCGTTTTCGCATTATGATAAGTAATTGATCCGTATTAAATGGTGGATATTGTCAAAAAGAAAGGAAATGAAATAAATTGAATGATGTGGCGTGGCCGATTAATGTATTCATGAACACTGATAGAAATGTATCTATGGAAATAATGTTAAGGAAAAACTCAAGTGATTTACGAATGTAAAGGTAGACTGATTTTTTTGGGTTAATGCGTCGTTGGAGACATTTGGGGAAAAGGAAGATACTCCCTTTTTTGTTCTTCCTATCTCTCATATAGCATATCCGCATCTTTGCAACAGACAATGTCGGATTTCCTACCCTTTCTATTAGATTATTTATTTGTGAAAGAATAATCGAGTATTAACATCAAAAATTTTAATATCTGTTGAACTGGTGCATCTGGAGCGAGGTAATAACCTATTTTCTGCTGGTAGATATGTACTGTAAACTGTAATCTCAGTAGGTAATTAAGCAGTTCGGTGACAGAGAGGAGACAAAGATGTTAAGTCTGAATTTGTCTGTGTAACACCCATTTTTATTGATGAGGATAAGCGGAACACTATCAATAATAATAAAAAACGCTATTTTAAGTTTATCGTTATCATTTCCTGTCGTATCGTGTCATTTGCATTTGCAATATGATAAATTGTATGCAATGTAATAGCTTGTTGATGTGTCGCCACTGCTGTCGCCGCATCACCGACAGGATGGAAATTGTTTAATTTTGATTGAATTTTCATGCTCTTTGTAAATTTATAATTCTTTCGATGGTCTTAACCTACTGGACTGAATATCATACTACGAAAACAAGTAGACACTGAAAGCAGTCGGACATTCAATAATATAAACTACAACTAATCGAGTTTTCATGTCCACGTGGAATGGTTCGACACTGTATTTGATCTCCTAATGCCCCAATGCATTTGATCATATTGCACTCTCCGACTCTCCATTGTTGAGAAAAGAGAAGTAGGGTAGTCCAAAGTGATTAGTGAATTATTTTGAGTCTTAAAAGTTTCCGACGGTTAATTCAACTTGACATGTTTCCTAACCGTGGTTCAAACTTAAATGGAAACAACCATTGGTTTCCAAACTTGCCTGGTCCAAGTCGTCATGCTCGTGTCCCAATAACATCACCTCCACCAAATTATTTCCAAAGCGAGCACCAACCAGGACGACACGTTGATAGTCCAATAACTCAGTTTAAACATTACGGTGATAATTATTACACCTTCAATGGACCTGGCTCGTATGAAGTAAGACTGAGCCACACGTACCAGTACCAGTCTGCAACAGCGGGATCTCGATACCATTCAACTGACCTTAGGAATGGAGCCCATCTAAATGGGCAGCAACAGGCTCGTCTTGATACAAGAAGGAAGATTGAGTTTGATATTTCACCTCCTTTCGGTACTACTTCCTCAAGTGTTCACCTTGTAACACCGCCTCCTTCAATGTTTCCACCACGAAGAGAACTACGCCGAATTCCAAGTACACTGGGAATCATGGGTAGCCCCGGTCACACACCTGGCCGAGCTCTAGCGGAGTCAGGGTTTCTTTCTAATGGAAACTCGAACTCTTGGGATGATGACGACAGCGACATATTTGAAGACCGATACCCTTTATGGCATCCCTCATCATCGAGCCTCCAAGTAAGATGCAAGAATGCTTTTTATGAAAACGTTGTGAAAATAAAAATGCATGCATAAATACAAGGGGGTGTAAGAAAGATTCACAATCAATATTGCCCAGGTTCTACATATATTGTTACATTTTATTTTTGCAGTCTTCATAGAGTACAACAAGCTCCAAACGACTGTCAGAAAGGCAAGTGCATTGCATTATCTAAATATTTACAATTTTTCAATAGAATACAAACTTTAAATTAGCCAGTTTCATTATTACTTCCTTTCATTTTGCTGTTTGTTTAAAAGCTTAAGCCAGTCACTGAATATCTACTAAATATCTGAGAAAAATATTTAGAAATATTTAGGAATAGAAATCACTGAATCTAATATTTGTCTGTACATATGTAAGTATAATAACGTAAGTATGATCATTACATCTACCTAATTTCCTCTTTGATTTGATTGCATGCAGAAATGCAAACCTGTTTTTTTTTTTCACTTGCTACATATTACACGAGAAATGTTCTTTCCTGTTTTTGCTTTGTTGTCTTGCGCCAGGTCTATTCTCAAGAAATACATACCCTCCGGCTAGTTCATTCCTTAACAATGTGTACATACTTAATATTATTTGTAGTTTCAAAAAAGTAAACAGGTGATGGTTCTAAGCTCTCTTACGTACCTCAATGTTAACTGCTTCAAAAAACAATCTAGTTTCAAAGAGTTTTTTTTTCTCAAAACAGAATTTTTGATGGTATATATCTAATTCAGTAAATTTTGTAAAAAGTAGTCATAGCTTAGCATTAGCATCTATATACATATCTATGCAAGCAGTGGGAAGAGATGGACAATCTTTCCACTGCCAATAAAAGTTCCAGAACTGACCCTATAGTAATCATTCAAGTCATCTCAAGCATGGAAAATGATACCGGTGCTCCACGATTGTCTTCCGACCGAGTACTTGCGATCAACAATAGTCATCATGAAAACTCCATAATATGCAGTGACAGTCTTCCTCAGGATCATGCGTTGTCTACCCCAGTGCATTCGTTACCAGCTCCCACAGAAGGACGCAAATTTACTCGAAAGTGCCCACGTTGTTGGCCCATATCTATTACAGCCATTGTAAGTGATGCATAGTATTTACTTTTGAAATGTAATTTTAAAAGTCAGTGAGAATGATATCTTGACACCCATGAAATATCCAATCTTCTGTTTTTGATAGTTTGTCGGACTCGGGAAATTTGTGACTGGCTACCATCTTATTGTTGTATTACCAAATCTATCAAGGTACTGGGCGAACAAAGATTCTAGCAATAATGAAGGTGGGCCAAACATCCCATTCGAAAACTTGGAAGAAGAAAATCCGTCCCGTTGTGAGAATACTAATACGAATTCAGAATACGTGAGTTCTAATCAAATGCCTGATACTACTTCCGCATCTAGTCCAGAATTGCGTGTCATATTCAAGTTGCCAGTTTTTGTTGTTATCATTAGTATTTCTCAAGTAAGTTTTAAAGAAATTGTCTCTCGAGAATTATAACATACATGCTTAAAAAATTGTCCCTACTGACTTTGTAAGCTTTGATTTTTTTCTCATTTCAGTGGTTATTTTTTCATTTTGTCATGGATGATAAGTACGATGGGTGGTGGTCAGCTCACTTGGAATTTAATCCTTTGAAACGCTACGAAATTTGGAGGTTTTTCACAGCAACATGGATCCATGGAACGTACGAAATCAGTTAATTTTTCGCCATTGTATATACACGATTAAAAAAGTACTTGGCTTTATTGTGACTTCAACTTCTTATCTATAGATTGGCTCATTTGGTTGGTAATCTTCGACTACAAGTAATTACAGGCTGCTGTCTGGAAATGATTCATGGATGGAAACGTGTATGCGCTTTGTATTTTGGTGGCATCATCTTCGCAAATTTGACCACTTCTGTAGCTGAACCATTTTTACGTGCTTATGGAGCATCTGGTGGCGTGTATGCACTTCTCACTGGACATCTTGCTTCAAACATAATGGTAAGTAGTAGGTAGCACATAATAAACAAATAATATAGTAAATCAGGTCATTTAAAAAGGATTTAGTGCAAAATGGTTTTATGAGGGATTTCAAAAACTTTGCAGAACTGGAAGGAAACATGGGGCTCTTCTAACCGCTGTCTTCTCATCCTTATCTACCTCGGTCTTTCTATTGTATCCGCTTTCAACAGCATCGTAGTACAGAATGTGCTTCCAACTCATCATCTTGTCGGTCACGCTGCTCATTTTGGAGGTGCTTTGGGTGGATTTTTATTAGGATTCTGTTTGCTGACAAACTTTCATAAGACGACCTGGGAAGTTAAGGCTGCTAAAATATGTAGAAATATTCTAATCGTTTTACTTATTTTGGCAATAGGTGCAAATATTGGTGATCAAATCTTTTATTGGAAGTCGATCCAGTATGAATATCGCAAAAAACTCTTGCTCTTACAAAATCATACTACATTCAATACTATTGTACATAATGATCCTAGCCCTATCCTGACTAATTAATTTTTTATACTTTAAATTAAACTTTTAACATTGCTGTGAGGATTCTAACCAAACAATAATGTTATCAGCCGTTTAAAAATGTATTAGATATTAGAGTTGGTTCAAGTTTAGTAAAATATTTTTAGTTGTTTATTTATGAATAAAACCGCAAACATTTCATGTATTTAAAATGAACACAAGAGGAATGATCTACAAATTGGCCACATTTTCAGCAGATGCTACTTACTATAATGTTACATCGTGAATCGTGTTGCATATTAATAGAATAAAGGAGTATGCACCTGTGCAATCAAACAATTTGTATGACATCATGTTACATTATAATCTGATGAACGAAGCAGGATACATCAGTAGATCATGTTTTAAATTTTACTCATTCAAGGAATTTTCTCTGAGATGCATTTTTGAATCTTTATCAAGGTTGCTACATCCAGTGTTGAACTAAAATTTCTGTTTGGAGAATGATTTCGCTTTGGAGTGTTCTAATGAGTTTTGTCACTTTTCAAAGTTAATATAAGTTACAGTGACAGTTTTCAGACGACAGGTCAAAATGGTGTATTACTACACAACAGGCAATTCCGCGAGTAGCTCGTACCTCTGCTGCTTGTTTCTTTTCTTTGCCACTCTTGCAGTTCTACTTTCCAGTAAGTTTTGAACGACTATTGTTTAAGCCTTTTACGACCACGTTCACGGTTTCACGTTAATTAATTCGAGCAGTTTATTTAATTTACTTGCTGCAGCAGGATATTCTCGAATTTGGGGCGGAAATTTCAAAAATTGTTTCATCTGAAGAACCAGTGACAGAGTATGTAAATGCAACCACATCTCCGTACACTGCTTCCATCACTCATCATCATTGAAATGGACATTCATTTTGCTCCGAATCTAAACAACGCAGTAATTATCTTTCTATGTATATAGCAGTAATCTGGTTTCTCATTGATCCTCATTCATGTTCACCTATGGACAAAATCAATTATCTTCACCGATCAAGCATTGTCGGTCCGAAGTTGCTTCGAGTGGAATCTACACAGATGGAATCAGAGGTATATATCGTGTGG
Source organism: Willowsia buskii (assembly GCA_034700685.1). Lineage (NCBI taxonomy): Eukaryota > Metazoa > Arthropoda > Collembola > Entomobryomorpha > Entomobryidae > Willowsia > Willowsia buskii. The sequence continues at coordinate 2,505 of JAQIXW010000019.1, read as the reverse complement.
CCAAAGCTATGGGTCTACAATGACTCTCAAGCAATTACGATATTATTTGTCATGTGGTTTTTCAAATTCATACAAAAAATTAAGTGATTTCTCAAGTAAATAAAACGTAATTCAAACAAACGATTCGACTTTAGTAAGATTATTTTGATCAAACAATGTTCTTATGCATATCTTCATGCATAATGTATGTACACAATCTGAGGTTCTATATTAACGTTAAATTATAGACGAACATGGAAGTTTCTGCTTTGAAATACGCATAAGTTTAGTAGCACGCATGTTAGTAAATCTTAAATTATCTTATGTAACAAAGATTACGCATATTTTGGTAATCCGTCTGTGGTCTGCATCAACGTAAAGCTGCAGCTTAAGTATTACACATACATTGTTTCATAAACCATTCAGAAGAAATCCTGCAGGTTTTTTTTCATTCTGCTGATTCCTGACTTGGCATAATCAAAACACAAGCATTATTTATCGCTATGTTTCGGGCTAGGGACATGTTCAGTAGTAGATTAAGGCATTCCATTTGTGTATGAAAATTCAGTTAAAAGTATACATGATCATGGCGTAATACGCTGCAGCGTTTTGCATAGCTGAACGAGATCTCATCTTCTTTCAAAGAACAATAAAAAACTTGCCATGTGTATTTGTTTGTTATTATTATCATGGTCATATATTCCCTGTATGCTTTAAAATGCAAATCTGGACTTGTCTAGTCAAGAGATTAGATTACTTTAGCATGGAAGAATATTACGTACATTTAAGGATAAATTCCAGGCAAACAATGTTTGTGTTTGTATGGACCATACTGCAAGTTTTGCAGGACATGTGGCGGGGGGCTGATAATATTTGGTGATGAATGAACTACTGGAATAGTTAAACAAGCTAAATTTGAATTTAATTGGCTTTAATCTTTTTAAATTGATATTTTTCATTGTAAAGTATTGTGTTTTAGCATTTACGTTGAGAGTATCAAGTGTGAAGTTTTGTGCATCTGAAGCTCAATGTATGTGACCCACTGATCTCCGCATTTTGGTGCATGAGTTTGTTCGCGCAGTATTTTTATGTAGGACAAGGTATATTTTCATGTGAGATATCATAATGGCATTTATACGCAATGCATTCAGAAACTACCCGCTCGTTTCTAATTGCGTCATCTACGGAACGTTGTACGTGACAGCAGAATTTTCCCAGCAGACGGTTATCAAGAAGGTTTTGGTAAGTGGTAACTACATAATTTTTCTAATTATATTTTTAAACTTTTTCCCATTTTTTAAAAACGCATTTAAATGAATTCTCAGAGGGATCCAAAAACTCCAGAATCACCCTATGACACCGGTACACTGCAACGATATGGAATCGTTGGAACATGTGCCATGTCCCCAACCCTATTTTATTGGTACAAATGGTTAGACAGAAAGCTTCCCGGAACTGCGATGAAAGTGGTGGTAAAAAAGTGTTTTCTTGATCAATTCTTGATGACACCGAATCTCTTAGCCATATTTTATGTGAGCATGAGCCTCCTCGAAGGAAAAGAGGATCTTACGGCTGAGCTCAGGAAAAAATTCGTGCCGACATTTATTGTAAGTCTTTTTCAATTCAAAAGTTAATGAACCTAGATACTTCTAATTGTTTGAATTATATATATGCGGTACCCCAAGGCACTTAAAAGTTATTTTTCTAAAAATGATTGCAGGCAAACTCGGCATTTTGGATGCCCACACAGGCTCTTAACTTTCTCTACATCCCTCCACAATTTCGCGTAGTGTATATTGGGTGCTGTACTCTCGTTTGGGTGAATATCTTGTGCTGGTTTAAACGCAAGGAATAAAGTTTCCACTGGCTGAGTAGCATAAAACTATTTAGGTGTTACAGGACTTTCTAGCTTTGCAATTAACCAATTTTCTGAATGGAAGGGACCACTCGAATATGCTCTATTGGAAAAAGCGGCTAGCCAAGTATAACCACGTGTTAGCCGTGAAGCTCGGCAATGTTTCTAAATCTACTGTTATATAAAGTAATTACTAAATTTAAGAATATATTAGTTGTGTTCCAGCGAAAAGTGACGTTCATTGAATATAATTACATTATAGAAGAAAAAATATTTTAATTATGGAAAACGTTTTTTGTCTACCAAACTCCAATTCTATTCTATTAAAAATAATTGCCTAATTATAATGTTTCTAACAAAAGAGAAAGCCTTCATGAGAAGACCGATCGTATAAATATACTTTACTGTTTGATTTTTCTTTGCTTGTAAACTCTTAATTATTAAATAACTTGTATATCCCGAATATCAATAACAAACATTAAATAACTCCACCAGAATAATACTGAAATTTAGATGAAAGCATCCCTATTGGTCTTTAATCTTCCAACCAAGAAACAATATGGCAAGCGGAAGAAGCATGAAATGGCTATTTTTATTAGAGATATTTTTTATCGTGCTCTATGATTCATTGTTTTATCCTTATTTTACGTACAAATATCCCGAGAGCCGAA
>JAQIXW010000018.1:0-81762 GCA_034700685.1 Willowsia buskii | reverse complement strand
AATAAAAGATCACTTTATTCAAAATTTAGCACAGTAAAATAAACTTGTGTACAAATTTATTCTGCATTCAAATAAGTGGTAAAAAGATCGGAAATTTCACCTAGGAAGGATCATCAACTATAAGCTAGCAGTTAGCACCGTTATTTTCATTTTAAGACTTTTCCACCACCATCTCATCGCATCTCTATTCCTCCGTCAGTCCGCCACTGCTGCTGACATCTATCGCATGTTGACTGTTAACCCTTTCTTTCTTCTGCCGCTACATTGCATTGGCGAGATGTATGTAAGGAAGCTTGCCTGTAATAAACCAGAATGTGAAGTAACATGAAAACTATTATATTATTTGTGATATTTTACCTATACGACAGAATTCACAGTAATGAGTACGTACGTATGTAATGTACGTATTTGACTTAACCCTATAAAGCGTCGGAATAGTCGGCAATGAGTCAGATGTCGGCAAGATATCCTGTCCACAAGTCCACCTAACTATTCAGAAACTGAGGAATACACCAGTAAGAGAGTGGCCGTAATGTAAACGTTATCCAAATTTTAAACCTCAAGTAAATACCTACACACAAAAACCATAGGAATTGTACCAAGGAATCTCTCACATTCAAATGAGCAAGAGTAAATAAGATATATAAATAACATAAATATTATAATTAGGTAATTATAGACATAACGTCTTAGAGCTTAAAGAGGTGCAAGCAAACGATGAAATGCTGATATAACAATTTTTTGCTAAAGAACATATCGATGAAATCCTCCACAGAGTCTTGCTTATCATCATGTACATATAATATATATATATGTATTGCCTGCATGCATATTGCGGTACTTTTCTTAGCTTAATTACCAGGTTAATATTATGTATGTATGTATGTATGTATGTATGGATGGATGGATGGATGTGCGGTATCTACAGATGAGATGATGGTGAGGAGGCCGAGATCATGTTGTGTTTGCAGGTTGACGGTATACCCAGAAGATACGGCAATCTGACACGATCATCAATTTTTTAATATTAAGTATTAATATATGCAGTCAAGTGTAATTTTCCTCTTTCGTTGAAATAATAATTAAAATAGTAATTGCTAATTGTAAATAATAAGCAGACTCGTTTGTCGTCAGTCGGTGTAATTAAAAACGATTTTGTGTTTATAGTCGTTTTTACTGATAGCGTAAGGAACGAAATAGTACCTAACGGTTCTTTGTAAAAGATTAAAGAAAAACGTTAACTTAATTTCACTCGTTTTCTGTGTGACTCTGTGTAAATTGGTGTTCGAAAACATCACTTTGTACATTACCATTTAATCGCATTTTAACATAGTTTGTAATTTTATTTATTATTATAAAGTGCCAGTAATTTTACGTCCAAGTGTTCCCATCACAACTCAACAAAGTAGCCATTTGAAAGAGTGCACTTTTTAGTGAGAGTGGGCTGTTATCGCATTTATTTATGAGTTAACGTCGTTCGGAGAGAAGCAAAATGTTGTGTATCTAGTTAAAATACAACTCAAATAATACGCACAGGTTAGTACGAATATTGAAGCCGACATAACAAGAAAGAATTTCTGCTGGAACTACTTAAAAGTCAAAATTTGTAATTTATTTTACAATTTACTGATTATAAATTTTTCCGATTCATTGTTTCTAGGGAACTGTTGCTGTTGAAAGTTCCTGGAAAGTTTTAAACCGTACTTCCGGCAGGTAGTTGCCGTTAAAATAGTAGGAAGCCATGTCTGAATTTGTGGATTCGGAGGCAGAGGAGAGTGATGTAAGTAGAGCAAAGTTAATATAGTTAAATTGTGAGAATTGTTCGCATAAACTGATATATAATTGCTTTGACTAGTCAAGTAATATTTTATGCATTTTCTGTAATTTCCAGGGAGAGGGAGAAGAAATGGACGACGATCGTATTGGGATGATGCATCAGCAGAAGAAAAAGAGAAGCAAGGCAGTTCACAGCGATGATGAAGACGAGGAAGATGAAGGTCAAAATCATAATAAATAGTCGTATTAATGAGATAGTAAAAGTTACCAAAAGGATGCACACATTTAAAAAGTTGCTATATATATACTGTGTTTCTTCTATCTTGGTGCAGATGATGGAGAAGTGGTAAATGACCTGATTGATGACAACCCTATAGAAGAAGATGACAGTGAAGATGATGAGTCGGACGGATCGAGGAAGAGGAAGAAGAGTGATGATGAAGATGATTTATCTGACAGATTGGAGGATGACGATTATGACCTTATCGAAGAGAATCTTGGAGTGAAAGTTCAGAGGGTATGTTGTGTGTGCAGTAGTGAAGCATTCTTTGCTTATTTAAGGATATTAGTTTTTTAGCGAAGCATTGCATTTTTTTTTCGCCAACAGAAAAAGTTCAAACGTTTGAAACGCATCCAAGACGAAGACTCGGACCAAGAAGAATCCCAGGACCAAGGGGATGATCGTGAGGCGATTGCAAACCAGCTTTTCGAAGGCTCTGATAATGAGGATGATCGGAGGGAGCCAGTTCGAGAAGAAACGCCTGGTCAATATGCATCAGAAGAGTCAGAAGGGGAGTACTCTGAAACAGACGACTTTATTGTGGATGACGAGGGCCGGCCCCTGAAGGACGTTCGACGGAAAAGAAAGCCAATTTTTACTGATGCAACATTACAAGAAGCTCAGGACATCTTCGGTGTGGACTTTGACTATGATGAGCTTGAGAAAATTGAGGATGAGTACTACGAAGAGGATGAAGAGGATGAGGAGGATGAATATGAGGATGAGGAGGGAAGGACTGTGCGACGTGAAAAGAAAGCACCTCGGCGACGTCGTAAAGCCAAGTCTATTTATGAGATTTATGAGCCACATGAGCTTGAACGTGCTGGTTTTACCGATGAAGATAACAAGATTCGAAGTCAGGATATTCCTGAGCGAATGCAGCTCCGCAGTGTGTCCATCACTCAAGCAAATGACGAAGAACTGGACGAGGAAGCAGAGTGGATCTACAAAATGGCATTTAGTAAACGAGATGCGAAGAAGGAAGGAGTGAAGAAGGTTCCAGACTCAGTGGTAGCTCCTGTCGAGTCGGAAGCCAACTGGGATGACGACTGGGATAAACAAACCACCGTACCTGCTCCTGCACAAACCACTGTGGGTCCAGTAGCAGATGAAAATTGGGAGGATGAGGAGGACTGGGATAAACCATCAGGTCCAAGAGCTGCTCCAGCGCCCATTCCCCGACCTGCAGGCACTGTTGTGGGGGAAGACAACTGGGAGGATGAAGACTGGGAAACTCCTTCCAAGCAGAAAGGAGCATCTGCAACTCCCGCAGACCCAGCAGCAGCACAAGACAAGCCCCCTGTGGAGGAAGTGAAGCCACAAATTATCCCGAAAATAAGAAAGGCCTTGGAATTCATGCGGAACCAGCTTTTTGAGGTTCCTTTCATTGCATTTTATCGAAAGGAGTACGTTCTTCCCGACCTCTCCATCAACGATCTGTGGCACATTTACCGCTTGGACGCACGCTTTTGCTCGCTGAAAAATAGAAAAGGGAAGCTGGTAGAGCTGTTCAAGAACATGCGTGAGCACCAGACTGATCTCATCATGGCAAAGCCCGATGATCCCATTTCGGATTCGATGAGACTCATCACGGATGACGATCTGGAGAGAATTAAAGCCATTAAAACAGCAGATGAGCTAAAGGATATGTACCTGTTCTTCACCCTCTACTATGCAGATGAAGTGCCTGCCATGAAGGAGGGTCTGGTCAGAAAACGAAAGGAGGAACGTCAACGTGCGAGAGACGCTGCGCAAGCTGCAGCAGCAGCAGCCGCAGCTGAAAGAGGAGATGGAGAAGGTGGAGAGGATATACCTCCTCCAGAGATTGAGCCTGATGATTTAGATGACGGATTTACTGAGGAGTCTCCAACTAAATTCCGCAAAATTGGCAGTGGGGCTTATGGAATGTGCAAAAAGTTGGGAGTGGAGACATTCGTGAAAAAGTTTGGTCTCTCACCAGACAAGTTTGCGGAGAATTTGAGGGACAATTACCAGCGTCATGAGGTGGATCAGTATCCAACAGAACCTTTAGATGCTGCGAAAGAAATGTGCTCTGAGAAACTGAAGGAACCGGAAGAGGTTTTGAAGGCAGCCAAGTTCATGCTTGCAACTCAAATCTCTCGTGAGCCCATTGTGCGACGGTGTGTTCGAGAAGTTTTCTTTGAGCGGGCGACCATCAATTGCTTCCCAACAAAGAAGGGCATGAAGGAAATTGATGAGGCGCATACATGTTCAACGTATGTTAAGAAATCAAATGCTTCTTACTTCTTATTGTGTTTATCCATAGTGTTTCGTGTTTTTATTTGAATACGTTTTTATCTTGTAGGATGAAATATCTAAAGGACAAGCCTGTGAGAGATCTGACAGGTGACCAATACTTAAAATTAACCATGGCTGAGGAGGACCGACTGCTGACCATTCAGATAGGCGACAAGATTAAAGGCATGACCTCTCCTAGCTACATAGATGAAGTGAAGCAGCTATTTCAAAAGGATGAGTTCAGTAAGAATGTGCAAGACTGGAACACATTGCGTGGCGACTGTATCGAATTCGCGTTTGAGAAATTGCTCTACCCTGTTCTACGGAAAGAACTCCGCGCAAAGCTTGCTGAGGATGCAAAGGACCACGTTCTCAAAACTTGCTCCAACAAGCTATACAATATGCTAAAGGTAATAATTTGAAAGCGATTCAATATTTGGAATGGTTTTTCTTCTTCATAGATGAAAATGATAATATTCCGGAATTTGTGATTCTATTGTAGATTGCTCCGTACGAAGTATCCTTCCCCGACGAAGATGAGGAGGAATGGGACACCAGTCGAGGCCTTCGTGTTCTTGCCATTGCCTACGTACCAGACTATGAACAGGCTTCCTTTGCATGCCTCATCAGTCCTGATGGAGAGCCTTCCGATTATTTAAGACTGCAAAACATTATCAAAAGTAAGAATGCGTTCAGGGAAGCTGATAGAGAGGAGAAGCTGGCGGATGTACTTGCCGTTAAAAATTTCATTCGCAATAAGAAACCACATTTGATCGTCATCGGAGGCGAGTCCAGAGAGGCACTGATGATTCAACAGGATGTCAGAGAAGTTGTCACAGAGCTCTTGAATGAAGATGCCTTCCCAAGCATTAACGTTGAAATTGTGGATAACCAGTTGGCTAAGGTGTATGCAAACTCCATCAAATCAACGGTACGCCTTTCACAACAAAATCATTGCATGTGCATTATGCATTTTACTTAAAACCTAAAGATATGTTTAATGTATTCATTTTCTATGCTCGCAGAATGATTTCCGTGACTACCCATTACTTCTCAGACAAGCAGTTTCACTTGGCAGACGGATGCAGGATCCACTTATTGAGTTTTCCCAATTATGTACCGCAGACGAAGAAATTCTCTGCATGAGATTTCACACTCTTCAGGATCACGTTCCAAAAGATGAGCTGCTAGAGCATTTGTATCTGGAATTTGTCAATCGGACAAATGAAGTAGGTGTCGACGTAAATCGCGCCATTACCTACCCATACACCGCAAATCTAATCCAATTCACGTGTGGACTCGGTCCCAGAAAAGCAACTGCCCTGGTAAAGATCTTGAAGCAAAACAATCAGCGCCTTGAAAATCGAACCCAACTCATTACCGCTTGTCACATGGGTCCGAAAATATTCATCAACTGTTCAGGCTTCATAAAAATTGATACCAACTCGTTGGGCGACAGTACTGAGTCGTACGTGGAAGTATTAGATGGCTCTCGTGTTCACCCAGAGACTTACGAATGGGCTCGGAAAATGGCAGTTGATGCATTAGAGTATGATGACGAAGACGCCAATCCTGCAAGCGCTTTAGAGGAAATTCTGGAGTCTCCCGAAAAGCTAAAGGATCTGGATTTGGATGCCTTCGCAGAGGAGTTGGAACGACAAGGTTTTGGCAACAAAAGTATTACTCTGTATGATATTCGTGCAGAGTTAAATCATCGGTACAAAGACTTGAGAACCCCTTACGAGAGTCCCAATCCCGAAGAGACTTTCAACATGCTCACGAAGGAAACCCCTGAAACCCTGTACATTGGAAGACTCGTCACTGCCAACGTTATCGGTATCACTCACAAGAAACCTCAGGGAGACCAACTTGATAACGCCATTCCCATCAAGAATGAGGCTACTGGCATGTGGCAGTGTGCCTTCTGTGGCAAAAATGACTTCCCCGACTTGTCCGAAGTTTGGGCTCACTTTGACGCAGGAGCTTGTCCTGGTCAGGCCACTGGTGTGAGGATCCGGCTAGACAATGGAATTTCTGGGTTTATTCCCATCGCTAAACTATCCGATAAGCAGGTGACGAACCCAGAGCAGAGGGTGAAACGCGGTCAAACGATACACTGCAGAGTGGTGAAAATTGATGTAGACCGGTTTTCTGTGGAGTGCACATCCCGCTCATCAGACTTGATGGATTTCAAGGGCGAGTGGAGACCACAGAAAGACGTGTATTATGACCAGGAGAAGGAGGACTTTGACACGAAGAAGGAGGATGACGTTCGTAAAAATATGCAGCGACAAACATACATCAAGCGTGTTATTGTTCATCCCTCATTCAAAAACATTTCTTTCCGAGAGGCAGAAAAACTCATGGAAACGATGGACCAGGGTGAAGTAATTGTCAGGCCATCCAGTAAAGGTGCTGATCACTTGACGGTCACGTGGAAAGTGTCAGACGGTGTATATCAGCACATTGATGTGAGGGAAGAAGGAAAGGAAAATGCATTCTCACTCGGCCAGTCTCTGTGGATTGGAAATGACGAGTTTGAGGATCTTGATGAGATTATCGCCCGTCATGTGAATCCCATGGCGAGTCATGCTCGAGATTTAATAAATTTTAAGTACTTCCTAACCACACTGGGTGGGAGTCGGACAAAGGCTGATGAGTACTTGTTGGAGGAGAAGGCGAAAAATGCGAATAAAATCCACTACCTACTCCAGGCGAGCAAGGACTACCCGGGGAAATTTTTACTCTCCTATCTCCCTAGGGCCAAGCCCGCTCATGAGTTTGTGACGGTGACTCCAGAAGGATTTCGATTTCGCCAACAAAACTTTGACACACTCAATCAGTTGTTGAAGTGGTTCAAGGAGCATTATCGGGATCCACCACCAGCATCAATGTCTGTGGGAACACCAAAAAATCATTCAAATCGTACACCCTATGCAACTACACCTGGCTACCACGATGGAGTATCGAGGGTGGGTGCCCCGACACAGAGTCACTTCAGTGTCAACCCTGCTCCTACTCATCATACAACGCCGCATTATACTACACCTGCTCAAGCATTGACCCCGTATTCTGCGTTTACTGCACACACTGTAGGTTTTCATATTTTATCCAAAAAACTCGAAGCAAAATTTTTATTAATAAAATATGAACATTTTTTTTGCGAAAACAAGGTTAATTTAATTATTTCTTGATTATTTACAGCCTTATACTCCTACTGCCCAGACTCCATACATGACGCCCTACCAGACACCTTATCAGTCTGGACAAACTCCACGGTTTCCTTCCAATCAGCCTCATCACAGCAACTCTGGAGGATTTTTACATCCTGGTGCGGTCACTCCCGGCTACAAAACTCCTCAACAGCGATCATCTCATCAGCATAGACTGAGCAATAGTGGGAGAAACTCAGGGGATAATAACTCGAGTGAGGGTCCGTTAGACTGGAGAAAGGCTGCGGAAGCGTATGCCAGATCCTCTCAACAGAAGGGTGTTCAAGGATGGCCATCTCAGAGTCGGTCTGTGGCGTCCAGCGTAGTCGCAAGATATGGAGGAGCAGGCTCTGTGTTTGGAGGTCCTTCCAAACTTCCATCAAAGTCACCAGCAACAACGAGAAATGCGGCTCAAGTTATCCACGACGGCATTCAAAAGGTTAGAAAAAATATACAAATTTGTCTAATAAATTTATGTTGGTTTTTAAAAAAAACTTTTTTTATTGATCCAACAGACAAAACAACTATCCTCTGCTCATAACTATATTCAAAACAAGTCTCCTCGCTCTGGGAGAGAGAGCTTGAAGTCCACTCCAAGAACTAATTTCAGTCCAAGGAGCATGGTGGAAAGTTGTGGAGATGAGACACCTTTACATGATGAGCATTAGATGAAATATCAAATAACCAATTTATTATTATTATTCTAATTTTTAGTCCATGTTATTATTGTTGCTGCATCAATGTTACAATGTATTATTATTATGATGAAAATGCGTCTTCTATCTTCTAAAAATTTGTAGCTATTAAGCCTTTTAGAACTCCTCTTTATCCCCACTTATTTAGCTTTGCAAATACAGTTTTAGAAATCGCTGAGGACATCGTCATGATGGACTGGTGATTATTAGCTTGCTACAGAATTGGTGAAGACCTCATAAAAGATTATTCAATAACTTTGCAATAAGTGATGAAGAAAAAATGCATGTATGTAATTCCAGCTATCTAACTATATATGTTTACTTCAACATAGGTAATTTAAATTGTGTAGAATTCCATCTCAAGAAGTCTTCTTTTTTCAGTAGGATTTTTTATAAAACAAATACTGTCTATTATTATAACTTCTAGGTATACAACTGTGATTCTTATCATGAAAAAAAAACTTAAATTAAAATGATATAAAAGAAGTGTGGAATTTTTTGTGGAAATAAAGAATGCAAGTTTCGTAATAAAATTGACGAGGAATTATAGTAGTTAAAAATTTATTCTTCGTTAACATATTAGTATATGATACCACAATACTTACATATTCATAAAAAAGGCATTTATAAAGTCAGTAGCATTGAAAAGTCAGATCAGATGAGCATATCAAAATCTATGTCTATATACGTACTACATAACAAAAATGGGTTCACCATTTAAATGAACTCGTCTTTCATATTCCATGACAATAACGAATTACCAAGCGGAGACAGGACTCTGAACACAGGGCTTGTCATTGTTCCGGATGTCTATGTTAATCCAGACAATATTTTACTTTTTTGTCTGATTAAATGGCAAAAAGACGAGAAGAATTTCATCAAAACAGTTGAAGTTAAAAAAGAACACATAATTATAGTTTTTAAAAAAATTGTGAAATAACAAAAATCAATAAATACTCATGATTCATATTAACGTGAAAAAATATTTTTTAAATGCCGGGTTAAAAACATTAATGGTTTGGTTTAAATGCAATGCTACAACGAACTACTTCTACCTTTCCGATATAAATTAATTTTTAATTCATTAATCCCATCCAAATTAAATTATTGAAAAGGACATTTGTGCTGACATAAGTTTTTCTTTTTTCGATATTTGTATAGTTCCTTATCATTTTGTCCCAAGTTAAACAAACCATTTTAATTTTTAAAAAAAGTCATAATAATATGTAAAAAAAAAATCTTATCCCGTTGCACAAATAACTTATAAGCAAAGATTTCCTTAAATTATATTCACTGACCGTGACGTCTCATTGTGCATAAACATACAAAGGTACTTTACAAGGCACTCGTATGTCAAACTGGAAAGTACATGTGCGTAAAAAAGATATAAACTTTTACTTATTCACACTTCAATTTCACGATGTCCGTAGGTAGTTGACTGCTTTGGGAGTTCCATTGGAGCATCGTAGCGCTGCTGGTATTGTTGCTGCTGATGTTGAGAGACTGGTTGAGGTGGAGAATACCTTTGCTGTTGCTGATGTACTTCGAGATGATATGGCTGCTGTTGTTGCGGTTGAGGTGGAGAATATCTTCCACCTCTTCCGGAACTACCCATTCGAATCATTGGCTCCAAATTTGGTCTTGGAACTCGAACAGTAATTCGATCCGTGTGCGTTTTCACTCTGGCACAGATCTGGTCTCCGTAAATGAGGATGATCATTATAGTGAGCATCATCAAGAGAGCGATGATAGCCACAGGGGGCCATAAAGGGAACAACATGGTGGTGGTAGCTGTGGTACGTTGAAGAGATGCTAAAATTATTTTGTTTGGTCAACAATGAGAATTTGGGACAACTCGGGTTGCAGGGTAAGAGGGGGTTGATTGTGAGGCGAATGGATCCACACCGGAAATAATATTCTAAACGACATTTACAACAACAATATTTTAAAATCCTACTAATGGCTAGATCGTGGCTATGCATTCAAAATGTCACTAAGATTACTTACCTATTTCCTGTATTAGGGTCTCTCCAGTACTCTTTGTATGGAGAGCAGCAACAGAGCACAAGATTGAGAGCGATGATTCCAAATGCTAACACAGTAATAATGGAAATCCCAATGTAGAAACCTGTGTAATCAGAAAATGCCGGACCGGCAGTCACGAATTCGGGGTTTTCTCGCCAATCTTCAAAATCACTTAAAACCGACATCCTCCTGAGTTACATCCACATCCCGCGTCAATACAAGCTGTCCCAAGAAATATTCTCAGATGTCAATTCATAAAACTGGAATTATCTCAAGCAAGGAAGAAGGAAGACACACATACGATTTTGGTAATGCAACTCTATGTCAGTGCATTTAAGTAACTTTTAAAAATCCAAAATAACAAATTTTAAAATTAAAATCTAAAACACTGTCAACGAAACTAAATAAAAAAAGAATAAAAAAGGGGATGGTCACTTTTTCTCACAATATGCACATAAGCATGTAGTAGCAGTTATGCTGGAAGAGCTGTCTACCTTTCCTGAAGAATGGAATGCAGTTTGGTCAACAGTCAACATTGTTTGACTTGACGCTTCTCTTGTTGCTAGTCGCTGCGTTCCCTGCTGTATTGTTGGCGAGCAAAAGTGACGGCAACATGGTATCAACAGTTTCATAAAATGCATGCAGGTGAAAAGGATGGATAGACGATACATCCGATCCTAAGCGTTGTGTAGTCATAATCATGAGTCATGCACCTGCTAGCTTGACAAAGCACAGGTAAAAATGAAATGTTTGGTTTTGGTATTGCTATGAAGCTGTACACATCCTACTTCATACATCATAACATCTTCATACACCATAAGCTGTTGTGAACAGGTTCCAGCTTCATACTTGTTTTTGGATTTGACAGGAGAAAAAACCGATTTTGGTTTCTTTCTGGATTGAAAACTGATCATTGAGGATGACTAGTTATTATTGCTTTAAAGAAGTAAAATGTTTTCGTGCTACTATAATTGATAATGGCGTATGCTTTCGAAGAATGAAGAGAATAAAATATAACGATGGTAAAACTAAAGGTTAAAGGATAATGATAACATTTGACAATATAGGGCACGTGTGCATGTTTTGGTGGAAAGTAAAGAATGCATGTATTGCAAAAATGAATTAAAGTACTATATAATAATTTTAGATTTATTTCTCGTTAACGTATATATATATATATATATAATGATATATTTTTGAAAATAATTATATAAAAAATGCAATTAATAACTATTTGTATGCTTTAGTAATAGTGAGAAGTCAAATGATCATATTAATATACATCTTATGAATACAACAGATACACTTTAACTACGTCAATTAGTCCACCATTTTGATGAACTCGTCTGTCAATTAAAATATAAATATTATAGATATATTATTTGCAGGATATTGTTACTAAATTATAGTAAGTATTAGTATACTCATTAATTTTCAAAAGCTATATTCTCTATTTCCCCCGTTGTATTCGACAAGAGTTGAAGTCTCTTCATCCATGCTTTATTGTTTTGTATTCTCATTAATGTGTGTACAATGAGTGCAAAATTTGCTTCCCTCGTCATATTTTAAACATGTATTGGTAGAGTAAATGCTATGTTCATTTTCTGCTGATACTACGACTCCTGGTCAAACGTGGCGGTACATCTCCAGACCGTAAACTCCGCCCCTCGCTAGCATCTGTAGTTTTTACAGATTCTTTTAGGCTAGTTGACGACCTAGAAACATTTTTTCGTCCTCCCGCACCTTTTTTCGGGATGAGCGATATACCCTGGACAAAACAAAAAGAAACATGTGTCACTCATCAGTTCAACCGTTACCTAAAAATGGAGATTATTGAAATAAATAGGTAAATAATCCATTCATAGTAGTCGTATGATGACCTACCTTTGAAGTACTGGTTGGTGGCAGTTTCTTTCCTTGCTGCAGTCTTTTCAGAGCAGGTTTAGCTTTTTTAAGGGTGACATTCTGAAGAGAAATAGTGTTTACGAGGGAGCAAACGGCACCAGCATCAACAACCGCACGCGACACGCGAAGTGATGTATTTCGTGATTCTACTTTGGAGACCGCTGGCAAAGCTTTGACATTCTTTAGGTTTAAAGGTTTTACTCCAACAGGGAGAGACCTCCTGGTTTTCGTCCTGTTGCCACCGCTACTGCTCACACTCACAACAGTCTTTACACCTGAAGGGTCTTGTTCACTATGAGCGGAAGTCGCTTCAGGAATAATTGGTTGAATCACACGCGACGACTTTTTGGTAACAATACTAGCCCTAAATCGACTACTAGTGGTCGGCAACTCTGTCGTAAAGGGTAGACTTCTCTGAACTGTGAGTACATCTCGTTGCTTCCTTCCTTTCGATTTCCCTGATGCTGAACTTTCCTCTTGGGAAGTTGACGGTGGAGGTGATGCGGCCGCTGTGGGGGATTTTCGCCCTGTCTGAATACTGCTTCGGATTTCCCTTGTTCTGTTTCGTAGCTTGCCAACAGCTTCTTGTATTTGGCTGTCAACTAGCCTTTGACTCTCTGTGCGTTTACTTGAGGATCTTCCTTCATCTGCTCCTGATGACGACAACCTGATAACTTTAATTGGACTAACTGTACTGCACCCATCCTCTACCTCTTCACCTTGCGATTGTCTGGAGACACGTTTCCGGCCCTTGGAACGAGAACTGGATGCAACTGCCGTGTTTGTGGTTGCGGCACGTGGCAGCTGCACTCTCTTGGTACCCCTTTTCTTCCCTTTGGTCTCTGTAGCTTCCGTTGAAGATGCTTGGACAGACTCGTCGAAGTCTGAGGACTCACTTCTCCACGATTCTTCACATGAGCTTGAAATTTCATGTATCTGCACTTGATCATCACTTGAATTCACGGTTTCACTGTTCACATCGTGAGGAGTCACAGGGGTCACTGAAGAGGATGATGGTGACGCAGTCGAACGTAGGTTGCTTGGTGTCACAGCTGCAGATGAGCTGGCCATTGGTGTAGTAGGGGTTCTAACATGTACAACCCGAGATGTCTTGGAGGACAAGACAGGATGTGATCGTGTGCCACGAGTTGGCAGGTCGCGAGGTTGCCTTTGCTGACGTGGACGGTTAAGATTCTTTGAAGCAGATGTGGTAGCCTTCATTTTAGCAAGACTGCCACCAGCTGCCACTGGTTTTCCTCCGGAGGATCTTCCAGGCTGTTGCTGAGATGAACTACTTTCAGGCTGTGGATGTTGAGGTTGGTTGTTGACGTGATTATGAGAGGGAGAGTGGACGCGAGGGGGTGAATGTCTCTCCTTTGATGCGAATTTGGTGGTGGCGATAGGTCTTTGAAACCGGGGACTCGGACTCATTCCGTGGTTATTGGTTTGAGCACAGGACAACCTTGACACTGGAGAACTTCTGTCTGATGATATGGATGACGAGGATGAAGAGTGACGTGGGGAAGGGGGCTTTTGCACTCGGGGAGGTCCAGGTGGGTCGATTACCACAGTCACGACTGACGTGTTGTCGGCTCGGAGATTATGACTGTACCATCTGTAGACAGCAATATTAGATAAAATAACCGAATAGCTAATCAAAACACTACACTCTACTATGTACATCATAGTATAATCTGTCTGTCTATACCTGTCTAAAGCTCGATCAACAAGCCTTTTGGAGGGATTGATCCAATTTTTCTGCGATGGTGAACCCTCCTGTGCTAGTTGCGCGGCTAGTTGGTTTTGACGTTCGTTGTTCTTCTCAGCGAAGTATACACTGTTAACGGCGTCCTGTGAACTTAACATATTCCAGAGACCATCACTTCCGAGAATCAAGCATCGGTGCGCATTCACATCAATCTCGATTACTGCAACGTCCGGTACTGGAGAGACCACAAACTCATTCTGCTCGGAGTTATAGCTCCATAGATCCCCTTTAAAAAATTAAATTGGCCGTTTTAAAGTTAATCCTCTATAATTTTCCAATTGGGAATGCAACCATGTATTTTCGTAAATACTTACCAAGTGATCTGGCAACTGCTAGAAAGGGAATCTCGTCAATTAATGTGGATCTTCT
Organism: Willowsia buskii; assembly: GCA_034700685.1. Lineage (NCBI taxonomy): Eukaryota > Metazoa > Arthropoda > Collembola > Entomobryomorpha > Entomobryidae > Willowsia > Willowsia buskii. The sequence goes on along the minus strand of JAQIXW010000018.1, from coordinate 67,473 downwards.
AACTGGACCTTTGTGGCCAAGACGGGGACGGTTCCACACCACACGTGGAACTCCAGATTTGCTGACAACTTTACCTCCACACCTTTAAAGGTAAAAGTAAGTTTCATGCAATGTAAATAATTGGTAGTACTCACATTACCTCGTAAATGTAAGACTTTTACAAGATTTCACTTACTCTTGAATTCTAGCATTTTCCACTGGATTTTCTGGTTTATGGTCCATCGTTAACGGCTTTGCTTTCCAAAAGTTAGAGTTTGGATCTTGATACCCCAAGACGATACCAGAATCCCCTACGTGACCAATGTACAATTTTCCACGTCGAACGAATGCAACGCTGGCTGTTGTTCCGGATGTCGATGGTAATCCAGACTGTGTTTTTGGCCATTTGTCTGAAAAAGTGAAAACATTGACATATATTTATCAAAAAAGAAAGTTCTAATCATGTAGTAATAGAACAAATAAATATACATATTATGTAGTAATAAAAAGAAAGGACAATACAATAATAATAATAGTAGTAATAATAATAATAGTAGTAATAATAATAATAACAGTAATAATTATAACAGTAAGTAATCATAATTAGGTACCCAATTCTCTCCACATAGCTTGATGAACACTTATAAATCCATCTTTAATGGATCGCAACACCAATTCATCATCTTCCGACCAAAAGTTTTTCTGTGAGACGATATGGTCCATTAAATGGGTTTTCGCATACAACGCAGCTTCCCTACCCCCGTGTCCATCAAAGATTCCAAAATATGCATACAATAAATCTTTTTCGTCAGCAGTGGGCTGGTAAGCAACACAAAACATATCTTCCATGTATTTCCTCCCCCCTTGATTTGAATGGGCAGTAACCCTAAGATTCACTCCGATACTGGCATCCATCATGGCTGTAAATCTGTGACGATGACACAATATCAAAAATGAACATGAAAATCAAATTTACAATCTATCGTATATAATTTTAATAATTTTATGAGATTTCGTGTTATGAAAACTTACCAGTGACTAATAAAAGTGTGATTTGTTAAATTACATTAATCACCGATCACCGTAATACTTTCTACTGTCTAGCTAGAACGCGCTAGTCACTAAATGCAACGCTAAAAGCTTCACCACTTTACTTGGCTTTATGTTTTTAATTCAAATATCCATTCCAATTTCCTATTATACAACACTTTTGACATGTTCAGGTTTAAACTTTTCTGTCATGTGTAGAATTTTTTTTCAATGTAAGTTAATTTGCAATTTTTATTGAGACCGAATTCATTGCTCCTCTAAAGGTTTCTGATAACCCGTTTCCGTTGCACAAACAACTCAGAAATAATCATTTCTGACGGAATACATTTCAAAATCACTCGGAGCTATTAACTATCCACATTAGACGCATCATAATATTATTATTAAATTTGCTATTTATATATCTCCACATGAATAATAATAATAACAACTGAACTCGTTCAGTCTCACTCTTGCCCCAATATCCAATCCAATGCTCCTATTGGATCTTTATGTCAATTCAATAGTTTTCTGACGAACAGTTATTTTTATTTCCAGTGGAAATCGTAATAATTTCAATTCCAAAATTCATGAATCATTCTGGGAAATGCCCAATCAATTTAAATCGCGGTCCAGTAGCGTGAGTACTTTGTTTCCTCTCTTTTTACAGGTAACTCCTGTCCACTAATTAGTCTTACGATTGCTCATTCATAAAACTTTTGACGTAGTCGTAGTACGAAAACGTTCCTGCACAACTCTCAGTATCACTGCAACTTCCAAAGGGCCTCTTGAAATCGTATTAATTATGCAAGAGCCTCAGTGTTGCACTGCTACTCGTTGGAGTTAAAGACGTTATGAAGTTATGACTATTAACATTAATATTATTACCCTTTCTGTTGTCGTCGTTCATCCTTTATTTTTTTGACTCGATCGTTACAAAACTCATCCAACTTACAATGCAAAGGTGCTCAATTGCTGTTGTGTTTGTTCTTCTTCGACATAAATGTACGTTTGGTATAGCAACAGAGAGACGTACATGGACTCATGCGAAGGAAATGAGTGCATTGAATAATGCAAGAACGGACAATAATGATAATAACATGGAATAATATATTTCTCTGAACATTGTTTGCGCGAGCTTTTACCCATAGCTCGCGTACTGTACTTTTGTGCACGAAAAGCTCGACTAGGATAGTGAATTGTACACTTGTGGAAAAACGAGTGAACATGAGGCCAGTGCTGTTTTATTCCGTTTTGGAAAAATTTATCAGCGATGCCGACGCAGAAATGCAAAGTCAAAGGGTTAGGGTAAACTTTTACAATTACTTGATGGGGTAACAGCATTTTCTGTTTGTCTCACTATTCAAATGAGTAGTTAGAAGTTATGCTCTGGTACTGGACATTATCTTTAAAGGGTAATCGACTGATAAAACGTTCATACATTTGAATAATTGGAAAAAAATTGTTATAAAGATTAATTAGAATCTTAACATCAATTTCTTTTAAAATCTAAGAATTTACATGATCTAAATTAAATGGGTAAAAGGCATGCTTGCTGTACTATTTATGAACTACTGGTTTGAAACAAATATTATTAACGATACATTTTACTTGTCAATTTGTCATAATATATCTAACTTCATTAATTTAAATGCTACTTCACCCCATTCGGGTAAACAAGAGAAAACGTGAATAGGAGACGACCTGAAGTGGTACAATGGAATAAAGAGCGTTGGCTTCTTATGGAGAAATATCGTGTTGGAAGGCCGTTTAAAAGACGTTATGTGTTTTTAATAGTATATACCTATACAGGTATGTTACGTACATGCATGATGATACATACATAGCATTCATTACCTCTTTGTCTGAGATATTATATATAGCTATAAGCCTCATCACATCACTATTAAGATACATAGATGATAATACCATATAATGCAGACACAGTAAGTTTCATAACCATTCTGCCAGACCACATACCAGAGATTACACATTGAGGCAGTAGTAGACGTTTTTCTGTGAGATGAGTACACAGTAGTACATATAGCAAATTTCCCCCAGAAATGCTCTCAAATGGGATCCAACAACATTTCCCCCTTCCTCCACCTTCTCCTATTTACAACGACATGTCTCTTCTGTCTGTCTACCTTGCTTTTTACTAATTAAAATTTTTTAAGAATATCATGAAACTGCAGACAGAGGCAATATAATGTTAGGGATTATTGTTATGATTTCCTCATATTTTTGTGTCAGACGCATCATACATTAAATATTATGCATGTAGCATTGTTATGCAAACGATGTTTATTCAAAAGAGATATCGTAGCAGGTGGTCAAAGATTTCAATTTTTCAAACAATTAATTTTTCTTGTGCCAATAACACAATTATTTCTCAATAAATCATCTACACGTTATGTGCGCCGTAGTGTTCTGAGAAACGACCTAATTTTTCGAACGCAGCTCTGAAATATTGAGACAAATAAACAGGCGTTTGTGGATTATCACATGGTCAAGTTAGAATTAGTGCATTATTTCGAACAGCAGCAGCATTTATGACTTTTGTGGAAAGGATGTTCATTGAAAAATGGACCATTTTTATGCGCAGTTTGTGGGGATATTTTTATCCCAGAAAACGTTGTGAACTCTTGCGAGTCATGATGACATTCACGAACAACTCAACTGCAAAAGCAGAAAGGGGTTTTTAAAAGCGAGCATGTACATGCATGTACTGTCATAGTCATTCATGATGATCATGTATTATGCATAGGAATGTTTTACGGGGCTTTTAAAATGAAAAAAAATGCCAAGATTTTTTAGACCAGCCGCTGCAAGAAATTTGGAGGGAGACAACTCAGAGAGCAGATCTTAAGAAGACTGCATCTAAGAGAGTAAAAATGTCTTGGGTTTGGGTTGGTGGTGGTAGTATGATGGGCACAAAGAAACTTTCTTGGCCAATGCAATGGTGTGAACGCAAAGATGAAGACGAGCTGAATTCACTATCTATATGAAGTAGTGTAGGAGTAGATATGGCACATTCAAGATACGCAATTTGCTTAGAGTATGAACTATGTGGAAACTTCCGGTGACTGTTGCATTCAACAGAAACAAATTCGAATCCATGATTTAGATCCTCTGGATGGTGGAATACGAAAAATTTCGGAGAATGTACGCTCTTTCTTTACATGAATTTAGTTGGAGGCTAAATTTATATGCGGTATAAATAATTTAGAATATGAAATGATTCGTTATCAGATATCTTTGGCGCTCGTTTCACAAAGAGACGATAATTCATTCACGATTTTATTAGTATATTTTTTAACTTTGATTAACGAAATACATAATAGTGTACGAAGTTTCTTTAGAGATATTTCTTTTCAATAACAATATAATATTTATGTATGCATTTTCTAGAGACATCAATTCTTTTATCGTTTCTGTACAGCTAGGTATACAAACCAATTGGCTTATTTATTCCATATTGTTTTATCAATCATATTCGTCATAAATATTTAAAAACAATTTTGTCGGCATTTTGAAAAAATGGGGATAGGTATGAATTACTATGATTAAAGGTATATATCATTTATGTATCCGTTTCGGTATCTCTGTATTTTCTGATTTAGTTTTCCATTTTTCCTGTACAAATTCATATACAACAATTCTGAATTTCTTACAACTTTTTTCCAGTTAATAAATTGGTATTCAATAATTTTTGTTTCCTTTTCAAAATAATATTATCATCCAGCATTTTGATACAGCTTCTTTAATTTAACATTCTATAAACTCCATATAATTTATGTTTGCTGCGATTACTGCTAACAAGATAGGAATTATTACACATACATTTTAATAAATACATTTGTATATTTTAAATTTCACAATCATATGTTTCCATTTTACGCAATGTCTACTAGGACAGAAAATTTTCTAAACCGTAAGAGAAATCTCGCATCGTATTTTAAATCATGCGCTACTTCCATGAATGACAAAATAGAAGAATTTAAAAATACTGGCGAAAATGACATTACTCAAGAAAGCGACTAAAATTAACCTAAGAATCGTTAAGAAAAAAAATCCATGAATGTAGTACTACGTAGCGTTCAATTCAGTATATTATAATATGGCAATTCAAATTGTCAAAGCACCACATAAGTGTTTAAATTATTTTTCCTAAACTGAACAAAACTATTAGTAGTAGTAATAAAAAATGCATTGCAATTGGTTGAATGAGATTTGCAGAAAATCGTGTTTTACTATCATGAAAAATGACAAATAAACGCTTCACATAATCACCTTTATAGTGTCTACCATTCGTTTACATGCATTATTTGAAACTATTTGGGTGCAGATGTGAATCATGCTGTGGCAATGTAGTCCTTTGGATCTAGACTCATGTGTGAATCCAAACTGGTGGAGTCCGAGTCGTTGCTTTGTGGCCCAGAATAATTTGCAGCTTCTTGTAGTCTCATGAGCATGTTCATCTACAATATTTTGTAAAAATAAATAAAATATTACATATTCTGACCAGATTCCAGAAAGAAACTGCGAAATAGTAGAAATGTCTTCAAATATTGTATAAAAAATTACCAAAGGATCAGATGGGTCACCATTAGCATCGCCTCCATTCGTCCCCGACTTACTTCCACCGTTACCAAAAGCAGCACCGCCGGATTTGGTATCATAGCCCACGTCCTCTGGTCGAATTCTAGTAAAAAGGGTACAGCAAGTTAGAAAAGCCTGAGGAGAGTCTAAATTTCTAATGTTAGGAAACCGTAGCAAAAATTTCGATGCATACCTTTGCAGTGTTGATTTTCCAGTGTTCAGTGCCAACTGCTGTGACCAGGGATACGTAAGGAGTAAATACTGAGCTGGATCTTCCCACACGACCTTTTTGCCATACATTTGCAGACCCTCCTTGGTCGCCTCAATGAGGTAAGGAACGACAGAGTAGTGCCAAAGGTCAGTAAACCACACTTGAGAGTTGGCCACATCCATTGGACATGAGAGAAAGAGTCTTGGACCAATGGTAACATCTGCGGAATTGTGAGCCTCTAAGAATTTGTTGACATGGTGCCAAACTTTTGGAATCCAGTCGACAATTCTTGCCAGCTCCAGATTTTTGTTGCCGTTTTGTGTATCAACTTCAATTAGGCGTCGCTGCAGGAAACGACTGAGGAGACCTTTCACAGGCTCTGTGTGGATGCCAAAAAGCACCCATCTAAAGTTATGATGCACTTGCATTGCAGTTGGTGCAGAGTTTGCAGACTGTGTCATGGTGCCGATTATCACTGGACTGGTGGAGTCTGGAGTTTTGTTCGAGTTGAGAAGAATTCCGTTAAAAACATCTCCCAAATTTTGCACCTGATGCAAATTATCCAGGATTATCACAGAGGGAAGGTCAATACCAGCAGTACCATCGCATTGCTCTACCAAATTGTTCAAGTACTGCCGAAGCTCTTTACTATTTTTGTGGTCAGCACTGAAACTGGCTATGGCTTCCGGACAAGGATCCTTGCCAGACCGTGCGACAAGATATTCGCCCAGCTTCCTTGCCAAGTATGACTTCCCAGTGCCACTTGGACCACAGATTATAATTCTTCCGTTGTCGCCTAATAGGCCCATGTACCGCTGGAGAACGGACTTGGGAACCAGTGTTTCAAATGCGAGGGCATCTAAAGCTCCATGTAAAGCTCCCTTCAAACAAACTCGAACTTTGGTCACATCACCAACCAAATACCCACAAGGTAGAAGCTCGGGAGGTGCTCCTTCTTTTGTTCTTAAAACTTCTCCAACGGCATAGCTAAGCACTGAGTCTGCACTTAGTCCCAAGCTTGACATGGGGTCAATACGCATCAGGTAGTCCTGAAAAAAATATCAACCCGTTAATTTTTCTCGTCTTAGTTCGTAACAATAATAGTACAATTTAACCAATAGTTTATTCCCATACTTTGAATGCTCGTTTAACCAAAGAGTCCAGAGCGTCCCACTTTGTCTTGTTGCAGACACTGATTGTTCCAATAGTGCATTCTTGAGCAGGAAGACCTTCCACAGGGCTAATATACCTCTCGTAGCAGCCATGTGAGCCCAAGTATACTGTGACTACAATCCGCTTTCCTTCCTTCTCTGTTACATCTCCAGTTAGAAACATTTCTAACGTGGTGGAGGAAGGGGGAGGTACCTCAGAAGCACTCAGTCTTCTATCGATACCTTCTCCTGCGGTGAGCTGAAGAGATGTTTGAGAGGATGTAAGAGATTTGCATGTGACCATGCGTTGAAGTCTCTCGTTGTCCTGCTTCAGGCTCAGCATTTCATTCTGTAGAAAACACAGCATTATATAAACATTAGGTATGTTTCACACTCGTATTTTTTTAGATTAGCAAATTAACAAGCTCTTACCCTCATTTTGGTCACAGTCTCCTTCAAAGATTCTAACTGATGAGCACTGGTAAGGGCCTCAAGTCGAATGTCCGTAAGGACCATCTCCTTCTCGCGAAGCTGCTTCTTCAGTTCATCCACTGACTTTGGCTCCTCTACTTGCTCTTCACTAAGCCTGTGTAAACCAATAGAGCTACTGAAATAACTGACATGAGTGTACATGGTGAAAACACTGAACTTAAGTTTCATGAGTAATTTTGTCATCAAGTTACCCCGAGGAAGATCCTTGTCTTGATCTGCCATCATGACAAACAGTAGAACTACCCCCGTTAGATCTGGGCGAGTGGGATCCTGTGCTGATGTTACAACTGGAGCTATTTTTACGGCCTTCCCCTGTGGGTGGGCTGAGAAGTGGGGAAGTTGGCAATGAGCTTCCAATCATTCCTGCTTTCAAACTTCCATTATGGTTTTGTGGTAAGTGTTGCTGATGTTGCGACTGATGTGGGTTACCATTCTGGGGAATGGTGCGGTGATGGTGCTGATGATGGTGGTGATTGCCTTGACTAGTTTGACCTAAAGTTGTTGCATTATTCGAATAATGATGATGATGAGAAACACCATTCACATCACCATTTAAAGGACGTAATTGATCATCATGATCAATTGACATACCGTCAATGGTGTGTTCCGGACTGGTGTCGTTTCGGGATTTGCTTTTGGACCGTGAGAATGCTTTTGTGAATGAGCTCCTCAACTAAAAAATAAATAAAAAGAAATCATTATAGTTTTTTTTCATAAAAATTAAATAAAAACATAAAACAACATCAGGCTTCCAACTCCCAAAGAAAAGTGTGCTACTCACCCATCCTTTCCCTTTGGCATGCTTCTTTTTCGAACCAGGGCTGTCCGGAGTGATTAGATTTGCACTGTGCGTGGGTGTTCCCGAAGGAGTCATCTGAACCTGACCTGAAGGACTAGACGTGTGCGAATGCGACGTTCCACTGCACGCTGAAGATATCGAGTTAATACTGGATACAGAATCCGCAGACAATTGTCTCGCCATCGGACTATCTTCATGACCTCCACTACACGCAGTCATTTGCGCCACAGTGAGCCCAGCCTCAACACTCTGCTTTCTCAACGAATCAATCGTGTTTCGTAGCTCGGTTAATTCGGAGTCCTTCTGCTCCGCAGTCATGGTCAAGGTCTGGAGTCTCTGGGTCATGTTTGAAAGCGACTGCTCAAAGGCTGCAACTACATGAGCCTACAAGAAAAAAAAACAAAAATTATAAGTATTTACATCTTTCATTTTTACATTATCTTTATTTTCCCCACATTTTACGCCTTATCATCTTCAATTCGGTTTCAACGCTGCGTTTCTTTCACTAACGTCACTATTATTATGAAAATAACAATAAACCTTAAAAACTCGTATCGTTCCTCCTCTTCCAAAAAACTCGACCATTAATAATAATGACACATCGCTCTACGTGCCAACAATAGAAATTAGATAATTGCCCCATACTCATAACAATAGCTGTAGCAATAAAGAACATCAAGTTTTTACATGAAATGAACATGCTTTCAAACATCATCTTCTCCTTCTATGGAACCTACAACCAAACTCTCTCATCCATTCATTTTTGCACTTTGGCTCATTAGCAGTTGGACAATTAGTAAGCAAGGTGCTACAGAAAAAAAGGAGACACGACATGACATTGATGATGATGCAGTCATCATTAACATCATCATCAACAGCAGCACAAGCCCAATTAACAACCGCTGCATAATTAATTACCTTCAACTACCTGAGAACTCCCTTTTTTGCTAACCTACTTTACCAAATCGTAACAATAAAAAACATGAGTAAAAATCCAACCTTGCTGAAAAGGATACTGCTGTCCTTGGAACGCATATAACAACAAGTTCATAATTTAATGGGAACATGGAAACCTGTTGGGTTTCGATAATTTACAAAATTTTAAACTAAATTATAAATTTTTCATGCTTCTTTTGCTTCCTTTCTTCCGACACCTTTCATTTTCTTACGAGAAGCAGAAAGAAGCAGATTTTCATTCACTCAATTGAAATTCATCTGTGACAACAACAACAAGATGAAAAAATACCCTTGCATGTCTCATGAAATAATAATAATAATCCGCCTCAATCCAAAATCATTGATGATCATTATGCTCAGAAAGGTAACTAGCCAATTATTCATGCTCCGAGCACAATATCCTCGCCGGAATGTTGATTAGCCCAAAACACACTCTACAACATAACCACCACCAATAAAACGACTTCTTCTCTCTTTTAACCATAATTTTTTCGAAAATCGTTGCGTTGCCGTGGATGGGTAAAGTCATAAAAATATAAATTCTCTGCTAAAAAGCTGTTACATAATAATAAACAACAATGCAGCGCTAAAAAATCTTGCTGAAAACGGTATCATCATCATGCATAACTACTTATAATCTCTTATTATACGCACAATGTTCATGCTATCATTATTATTCTTATTATCATTCCTATGTAAAAATATTTATTAAATGTTAAAGTGAGAAAATTATAGTGGTGATACAACACTAGTAGTAGTAGCACCTGTTATTGCTCATTGTTGTAGGAGTTGTAGTACTAGTAGCAATTTTAGCACCCGCACCCCCTCCTCCTCTGACTACCACACATCTGAATTTTAAATAAGCTTCATTATCATTATTCGCAAATTCATTATTACCTCCACCACCGTCTCACCGATTTTGTTATGCATGAGCAGAGAACCTCTCTCGCTACTACTACCACTCATCTTACCATACATACATGATAATCATGACGATAATGAAAAACAAGGCATTTTATCCTTTTAGAATTCACAGTCCCTACCAAGCCGTCGTCGTCTCATTCGCTTTTTTGCTAACCTTCTCTCGTTCTCAATAAACATTTAATTGCCAGACTGATATTCACTGCATGAAAAATTGAAAGCTTCGTTTAACTTTTTTGTCTTTCCCTGTAACAAAGCTTTTGTCTGACACTGTTCCTGTTCCGAAGGCAGAACGTTAGCAGCGGTAGCAATGTACACACACAGTGGTGCTAGAGCAGCAGAAGAATACACAAAAATTTTCAGCATTTATAATTCGCCACCGTCATCATGAATATTTAAAGAGCACACGCATGAAATTTTTAGCACGTTTATTTTCTTGGATAACATCCTGATAATCATGAATGATGATGAAGATGACTATACATAGTCGCTAGCCGTTTTCTTATTCTTTTACCGTTTTCATGTTACACACTTGCAATTCATCCATATGGTGTATAAATATAAATCCACTAAAATAACGTTTTCCTTCTGTTATCATTAAGTAGACGCTTATTATTATTATCGTTGCAGATGGCGATTTCATGTTAGTGTGTTTTTTATGTAAAACGTGGACTATCCATGTGCAAAATCTCAGAGAGAGCGGGTAAGAGTAAAAAACCAGGTGCTCTCGCTCACAAAAAAAGATTATCATGACTCTCTTCCTAATTTTCTCTCGTGTCTCAACCCTTTTTCGACAGATTTATGCCTGATGATTCTACTGTGGTAGTGTGGTGGTTCCGTAAAACGTTAATCATGCATACCCACATCACATCTACTCGCCATCATCCTTCTAGCCAGTAAATGGCAAGATTTCAAAATGCAGCGTCTATTTAGAAGAACAAGAGCACATTAAAATGTTGTGATGCTGATGATAATGGTGTGCGTGTGCGATCATCATTTATCGCAAATTGTGATGTGGCAGAGTAACAACAAAGCTGCAACATTAACGAGATTTACAATTATGGAAAATGTTGCATGTAATAATAATAATATAATGGTTTTAGCCACAGCAACAACACAATGAATCCCTTCATATCTGATTTTGGTGGATGCTTATCATCGAGAAAATGAGAAGAAAGTTATAGTAGAAGGCTAATATCATACCTTTAAGCTACTCTAATGCACTTGCATTCAAATAATTGGTTGCATGCAAGCGGTTGCTGAGACGAGAAAGACAAGGTCTGAAAAAATTAACAAAGATGAAAAATGCAGTTTTTTTGTGCTTTTCCAAAGAATGGCAGGTGTCTACTTAGAAAAATGTTTATACACGCAGAAGGCTGACTGAAATTGCATGGGGATTTTAAGACTCGGAAACCTTCACTAGTACTGCTCAAATATCGTGTGCAAAATATTCAAAATCAGCCTGAAATAATATTATTAAATCAATGATTTGATTATTCAATGCTAACGGCCACCTGGTATGGTATAACAATTGTCATGGAAATATTTGAAGTCATCTGTTATATCTTATCCCAATGTTTATGCATGAACTAAAATAATAAGTAATTATACTTTCAGAAAAAAATGGTCGGAAGGTTAACAAAAGAAAGGTAAGATGAGGCGCGTTCAAATAATTAAAAAATCTGCTTTCAGCTTCGAATTCAGCTTATTAGACTATTAAAACCTTCAAGATTGGCAAATTTTAAAAAAATCAACTTTGAGCAGATGCAAGTAAATAAATGAATATTTCAAGAAGCCTTATTCTCCTGAATGCTTTCGCTTTCTCTCGTATTACTCAACACTTATTTTTCAGGCTTACAAGAGCAACTTCTTTTTCAATCGTTGATTATCTTGGTAATTTATCATGAAAGTGCTTTTTTCTCTCTTGCCTCTATTCTGAATACTTTTTTTGTGCTGTGTCGATCATATCATGAATTCACGACATAATGAGTTATAACATATTGCCTCTTCATATTTATCAAGCATTTATGAAGCAAATTAATTAATTACTCTGAGTAATAATTTATGTTGTAGTGCCACACAAGTTGTAGTAGAAGAGAAAATCGCCATATCTTCCCTAACCGCACACATAAGGCATCACTGCACACAACATTAACCATCACACCACCACATGCCGACTTTTGATCGTACATCAATATCAACCACATACTCGCCTCTTCTCTGTCGGTCCCAGCCCAATGAAACACCACATATTTCACTTTTCAAAAAATATAATAATGTGCATTTTTTTCTCTTTCAAGACAACCAAGCTGCTGTTCAGGCGGCCAAAAGAAGCAGCCAAAAAGAAAAGATAAAAGAAATTATGTTGTAAGACTGCTCGTTTAAATGCGTTTCATTTTTTCAAAAATTCTCAGATAACTACTCATTTTCCACTGAAAATCGCATTTTGATCTAGTCCTCATAAAAGTAATAATAATAATAATGACGCGTTTTAATATCACCATTCTTTAGAAAATGAGAAGACCACCCACATCACGCCCACAATGTGTTTTTCGCCATTATACATTCTCATTGTTGGAATGCCGCTACAGTGTGCCGCTACTGCGGCTTACACATTTCATATTATTATCATCCTAATTTTTCAGTCAGTAAATCACAATTTTGTTGTGCCTTTCAGGTAGACAGGCAGAGATGCAGTTGTGAAAGAGTTGCTGTTCTGTTTTCTGTTTACTTGCATTGTGATTTAGGATGCAATGCAGCTTTGATTTTGATGGCTTTGTTGCCGGAAACTGTGAATGTCACTACATAAAATATTTACACAAAATCTTACATCCAGACATTTATGTACATTTATGGCATTTTCCATTTACAAAACTGTGGTCCTTTTCCAAAGAAAATTGCAAGTTATACTTGTTGTAGGAAAACATTTAAAATACAGATTAACAAGAAATTTTGGAAAATTATAATTCCTAACGTATTTTATGAAAAACAACTGCAAAGCCAGGGGGCAATTGATACATGTACAGTTTAAAAAGCCAATTTGTCTTGCTGTCCTTCAATTTAAAAGAGGAAAACTAAAATAATTGAAATTTTTAGCGGATGCCTGCCTTCAGAGTAGACTAGCTTGTTGCACATTATCATATACGAGCTACAATATGGACCGTCTGGATTTCAAAGCTGTGCTAAATAACATGTCACAAGTCATTATTCTCAATCTCCAACTGCTGCAGACGCTGTGCTATCACACCGCAGAAAATAAATTAGAAACAAGGAAATTAAATTCCGACCAGGCACCAGGCAGCAATTAAAAACAACAGGAAAACTGGCTTGGTGAACAGTTAAGTTTAAAACATAACCTTCATAAGTGATGTTAGTAAAGTGCTAAGATCGCTTATACGCTGACTGCTGCCTTCCTACAAGTACAATGCTCTGATGATGCAGGTGTCGAGAGAGGTGACGTAGCCTCATGTCAGACAAGCCAAAGAAAGAACCAAAGAGTTATTAAAAAGCCTTTAAACTACCACACCTTCAAAAATGTTTATTGTCATCCTCCTTGCCACATAAATCTAAGTCATATAAAGCACGACCAGAACAGCACCGGAATCAACATCATCATAATATCATGTCCGCAGGACAATAATTTTCCAAATCGTTCAAAATATTTTTATCTGGAAATTTTTCCTCGAAATTGTTTAAAACGCAGATGAACATGCCACAAGCCCTCGAAGGATTTTAAAGGTTATTTATAATTTGCATAAAAATTCACGTAAATAAAATTCAGCAACAAACTCCACTGTCATGTCACTGACAACAAAAGTTGTACGTTATGCAAATTTTCCCTAATAATTGTAGGGTGACGCATCAATGCAAAGTCATTAATTAATTATCCTGTCATCATCATGCTAATCAAGGCAACCTTTACAATTAGTAAGGTTCCATCATGTTATAAACTATTTATTGTATCCTGATCTGATCACTTTTCGTGAAATCACGCTAAATGCATAAAAATCAAAGCCTACCTCAAACCCTCAAAGAGAGACGAATTCTCAAGATAAGAAAATCCAACGTTATTTTTGCAATCCCCAAGGACTTTTATTAGCATTTTATCACCACCTTTGCATGAACATATTATCGTGCTATATTATTTTTTATTAGTACATATTCCGTGGATGTAGTATTCATTTTTATATTTGATCATCATTAGAATTCCCCGCAAGTGTACTAATAAAAAATACATGACATGTCATGCTGTTTGATATTGATATTCAGATTACTTCTCCCACTTTCATCATCATCGTCATTGATGCTAGTTGCTGTGATTTGGCAATCGTGCGATATACACACTAGTGGCAATATTTACTTTTATTCTCTAGAAGATGATATTGCACATACAACGTGATTGGATATTAGAACGATATACGATGATAAAAGCAAACAAAATAAAGTGACGTGACAACTTTGCCTTACCTCCGCCTCCCTTCAAAAAACCTCCCAAACGAACAACATGCGAAATTGTAATAATAACATGTACAAAGGGTAATATATGATAATTGGAATATTTATTCGAGATTTTATTATCCCAATAAACAAATAATCAGCAGGGCAACATGAGTAATAATAAAATATTAATAAAAAATTCCACACCTTCATTTTGCCACCTGTTGAAAATATAAAAGTGATATCTAAGCTCTGTTCCTTTTTCTCAACGCACAAGATAGCATTTCAGTATGATATAGAATTATTAACATGATCATGACAATGTGCTAAAAATAAAAGCAATGTGAAAAAATATTACACGTTTGCGCAATGCATAAGTTATGTTTTTAATATTTTGTAGAATGAAATAAACATGAAAATATTATGAAACTTCTGCTCTAGTCCAAAAAGGTAAATTATTACACTATTATTAACACGTATTTTTCAAGAAATAGAATTTCTCTTCGTCTTTCTTCTCACTATATATACGCACAGTAGACATACAGAAGGAGACGAGGAGAATATGTTTCACAATTTATTACGCGACGGTAGCTACTATTATAATTGCACAAGAGAATGAAAAACAGCCTTTAGCAATCCAACTGCAAAAAAAAAATATTTTTTTTCTCCAAATGTTCACCCTATGCCCTTTCCATTACTACTGTAACAAAAAGTTTCATGATTTGACAATGTCCATGTATAAATGTTTATGCCAGTTAAAACGAAACGTGTCAACTTTTTATGTTAAAGCTACTGGTGCAAACGAACACTTTCGACACAAATTTTCATTCTTTTTATAAAGAATTTGTAATATTTATTTTCCCTTGGTTGATGTGGCAGTAACTTTTAAAAGCGGAGTTTTACTGTTGGCTGGATTCTGCCTGCTCAAGTAGACTTCTTATTGCTCCATTCTAAAATTCAGAGAGATCCACACCCCCATAATAATCACGATCGTTTTCTGGCTGGACATACATACTCCATGTACTTGGATTACATTTCAGAACAGGATTGTTGTTGCTGTTGTCGTGCAAAGATGTGAGCACTCAATTCTTTTTTCCACTCAATAGATGATGATGATGGAAGTACAAGTACAACTCTCAGCTACAATGCACTTAATCATAATAAAAACAAAAGCTTTTACATGATTTTGCTGAGTCAGTCATTTCTTCACATCTTTTGGCTAGTGCTAAAGAACAACAATACATGCTAACTTCCACAAATTTCCTCCCTTGTTTTCTTTTGCAGACAGAAAATCAGCATCATCACCAGCAACACCACCTCCACCGTCATCTCATCAAAGGCTTCCTTTGTTTCTTAGAAATTTGAAATGCTGCTCACTCACCGCACCACCGACTACAACAACCACCATCATTTCTCTCTCTATCTCCGTCCTGGAGAATATTATTATCAAAAGAAAAGTGTGGAAATGAGGTGTGGTCGGAAAGTCAGAACATCACCACACCACCACCATCAACTATCATCATCGCATCACCATAATCCTGCGAAACTTTTACTTTAATATTTTCAAAATCTTTTCTCTCCGTCTTCTACCAACATTCCAACTGCTCCAATCTAATACTACTTTATTTCATTGCCATTAAATCATCAACATTTTGCCATTTCTACGAAAAAAAAAGTTTACCCAACAGTTTTGCCTACTAAACATATGTACATAATATAAGGCACATAGAATACGCAGCCAGTGTCTTTTTTCTTCGAAAACACATAAAACAAAACACGCGTGCTTCGTCATCATGATGATTTCTGCGTGATACAAGGATAAATGCTACAATGATCAAAGGCTCACGATGACGACGAGGAAGGATCAGACCAAGAACAATCTTCTATAATATTGCCAAATCATTACGTTTGTTTGTGCTGTGCATGTGTGCCCATACACACCTCCTTTTCTCAAGACTTCTTTATAGCCGCATAATATCAACTTGAATCTCTGACATATCATCGTGGACTGAAAATCATGGATTGAAGAAGATCCTCCTCATCATCACAAAACGCCCAAAAAATCTCAAAAGACAAGATTATACCAAGAAGAACAGTAATGTCGTGTGAGTGTGAGGTGTTGAAATGAAAATGCATTCCAAATAGCTTGCATGCCTCTTTCTTCTCGCGCAAAGATTTATAAATGATAAATAAATAATGTAATAATGACGATGACGGTGCCAATCTTGTAATGAATATAAGTACTCATGACGCTTGCTATTAGGTATTTGTACCAACAGCAGTCGGTTAAGTCAGAAAGCTATATAAAAAATTTCGTTTCGCATCGTGACCGGATCGCCTCCTCAACTTTTTGCTGAACTTTGCTGAAAGTAAAGATCAATTCATGGAAAAATATCGAATGATAATTGAGCTAATTTATGACTTTAAAATCTTACTTTTCACGAAAAAATCATCTTGCGAATTCTTGTTATGGTGATAATATATTTTGAACTTGTGCTGCAATACCAAATTGAAGAACAACGCTCAAAAAGTTGTTTATGTTATCGTCCACTCGTATAGTTTATTTTATTCGATTCATTTTTTTTTTCTGTTCTATGGAAAAACTGTTGCTGCTGGGTTTCTCGAACAATAAACAAATCAAAGTGTTGAGAAATTTACTACATTCTTGGGTTTTCCTCCATGCTCCTCTAGAATCGCAAACAGAATTGTCCTTCTTGTTGAAAGATGATTCATGATAAGTCTTTTCTCATTTTTATATACAGAACCAAAACAATATATTTTCGTGTCCGAGGAATTTACGAGGTCATCATCATATAACTATGTGCTGCGGTATGAACTCTAAAGAGTCACCGTGAAACAGGAAGGAAAACAATAAGCAGAAAAAAACATACTTCATCCTCCTCACAGTCGACACGACTGTTCTACCATTGTCGCCCATTTAATAAAAAAAAAAGTTTTATTACAACGCGACTGACTACAGTTTATTTGCCCGAGAAGAAAAAAATAAGTTGGAGCCTCACACAATCAGAAACCCGTGTAAACTGTAAAGTTTTTACAACGGACCAGTAGTAGTAGCAGCTTAGCAGAGAGTAACATCTTTAAAAGCTGCTCCTTTATTGTATCCAACCGTAGAAGGATTTAAAGACACACAAGGCGAGCAAATGAACGCCAAAGTCAGTCAGTCGGTCGCTTTCAGCAAATGCGATGATGATATGGTGAAAACGAAATTATATGCCACAAAAAAGTTTACAATACTTCTTGTTCTAAACCAGCACCAGTCAGGCCAACAAAATGGAACATAAGTTTTTCTCACTTTTCCTTCTTCAAAATCTAAACTCAAGGGATACCAGCCTGCTCCTCTCTGCAGAGTTATAATTTTCATGCTGACTTCTACAACTTCTGACTCTCTGGCTAGAAGGAGAAGAAAAAAATGGTTGCGTTTGCTGAGATTTTCATTTTAAATGCTGCTCTTCCTCCAGTCTGGTGACGACATTAGTACCATCATCGCCAATCCTTATCCCCGCCATCAGCAACCAAAACAACGAGGAAATGAATAGTCAAGAGGAGACGAAGAAGACGCCAAATTTTATGGCTGTTTCAACTTCCCATTATTCCACAAGCAAGACCATAGAAAGAAAAAAAATCGAATGCACGTACCGTACACTATAATATGCCATCTTGCTATCACCTACATAAATAAATAGCCATACGCGAACACTAGTATTATGCGCTTTCTTGCGTCAGCATTTTTGAGAAGCTCGACTTTTAACAAAAATATGCGGAGCAAAACAATGGAGGCGAAAAAAAAAACCAATCTAAAAATTTCATTTCACACAACAACAACGAAAGTTCCAGTTTTGGGTCGTTTAAAAATTTATTTTACCTGTATGGCTTGCTAATGCTTAACCTTTAGCACTCTACACTGCAAAAACATGTAGCTACTTATATACCTGAGTAACCAGCATGTCGTCATCGTCGTCCTCTCTGTTTTACACTCTCAGACACCAAAATTACTGTTCTGTCAAGAAGGACGAAAAGAAAATGAAAAAAGCTTGTACTTATCTAGAAAAAACGATGATGATGACAAGTAGCAGGCTTTATCCAAAATGGCTGGCTAGTAGTGCTCAGTGTGTTCATGTAATAAAATATTATGCTAAACTGGTAGTATTTTTGCCAGTTACTTTTCAGCAACCCTACCAGCAGCATTTTGTACCTCTCTCGCCTTATCCTCTTGTTCCTATCATAATCATCAGCATGCCAATAAATTATGTAGCAAACAACATCTCTCTTCTGTTTTTTCTCTATTTATCAGCTTATCCGAAACGCAATCGTCTGATTCTCACTTACCATTCTGCGCTACCTACTTTACTACTGCGAGCCAAAGGTAAAAGAGGACAGAAAGAAACACAAATCATGTTGAGCGAACGCCTATAACATTGCTTGCATGGTATTTAACCTCTTGTTTTCCAAAATGAAATATGTGAATCTCTCCCTGTGATTTTCATGGCAGCAGCACTAGCAGCACAAAGAGTCAGTCCGATAGTTACTATCATCATCATTCCTAAATTATAACAATCCCGAGTCTGACTTGTCTGTGGACTGCGGCATAATACAGCAACATGGTTGGCACAAGCACTTTTAAAGAAATTGTTTAGGGAGCAATTTTAATTTTCATCCTGTTTTTTTTTTGGCAAATCCGCTTAAAAGGATCTACAACTCTTTTTTCCTCTCGTTTAAGCTGCAATTTCGTTGCAGTCGTGGACGCAGCAATAAAGTAGCAGCAAAGTTAGTAGCAGTGCCTCAGTGAAAAAATATGATTATTATTCTACGTAGACTGGCAATAGGGAATAACTGCATACAAACATGGCAGTTAAGTCTTCCACCACCATTCAACTCTTTCCCGTCCGATGTCGTTATGCATAGTGATGAGAAATAATAGCGACCACTGCCAACCACCACAAGAGAACGAAATAAAGAAAGCCACGACACTAATCCGACAAACATAAATTTGCGGCTTAAGGAAAAAACCGAGAATGCTGATGATGCGGCCAGGCCAGCAAACCGACTGCATAAAATATGCTATCCTACCAACCAGAACCACACAATTCAACCCCATCATCTGCATTTTATTGCATTGCATTTTACTACTACTATGGATGGAGTCTTTGTCGTGCCTTTTTACGCAGAGCTGGGATGATAATCAAATCATGTTTTCTTTTTGAGAGGAAAGAATTTTGGTGTAGAGAATTCGAAATTTCCTTCTACAACGCATTGATATGGTTACCTGAGGAGTTCAAAGAAACAGAAAAATTATGCATGTTCCGACCTAGAGACTATTCCTGTTTTACCCTTTTCCTCTTCCGAATTACATGTAAACGATGAACGAGCAAGAGGAAACCACAAAGAAGAATCCTCCTTAACTAAGCAATATCATTAGCATAAACGGTGTATTAGTAAACACAATCATATTTCCTTGTGTTGCTAGCCCTCCCTTCAAGACCGATAGATCAAATGAGAGAATTCAAAATAAATGAATGACGGCGTGTCCACCTAAATTGCATCTTTTCTTCCTTCTCTCCACATTCATTATTCACATCATAGCCTCAACAACAGAGTCATCAACATCCTCAATGACCATCCATGATGATCTGTGATCAAACAAGAAAATCTTGTAATCTAACGCATGTCACTCTGTCTTTCCGTCATCTACCAAAAAAACTTCATCTTTTCAATCGTCTACTCGACCAACCTTTTTTCTATGAGAGGGCCTAAATTTATAGTCACGATTTATAATTTTTAATAGTCTCCAATTTTCCAGCTTATTCAGTCCCACACAATTGGAATTGAAAAGAGATTTTTTCAAATATAAAGTGGTGATTACTGATTATCAAATATTTTTTCATCTTCAATACAATATGTGAGCAGACATGCATGATGCGTTGCCATGTGACAATAGAGCAAATGATTACCATTGTCGCCATCATCAAGCATCTCTCTATCTAACAAGTAGACTGAATTCGAGTGCATTATGCACCTCTCGACTTCATCATGGAATTAACTGTTACCATTGTCAACCAAGTCGGTCAGCATCATCACCGATTCACCCTCACAGCCAACAACCAACCAGCAATCCCTTTATCCCTTTGAGGCACGCACACTACACCCCATTCTACATAAATAACTTGCATTTCAATTGGCCTTTTCTTCTTCAGTTTAATATACCAAAACTAAATACGACGATGATGTCTCTCCTCGTTTTCTTCTCTAGTCTAGTCTCTCTTCCCAGAGCATATTTTGAGGGGAAAATAGTAGACAGGAATATTAACGGGTTTGGGGCAACCCACAGCCATAAATATTATTTTTCTTCATATTTTTTCCCTTACAGAGAAATAATGATACTGGTAAGCAAGCAACCAGCATTTTTGCTTCAGTTTCCTTCCTTTTTATACAAATAAGTTGTAATAATACCAATACTTAAACTTCTTCCACTCCTGCTCACTGTGTTAAAACTTGCTCGAGTCTTAAGAGAACTGTTGATGCTGCTGGTGATAACGACGACGTCGCGAGAATGGGTTGAGGAGAAGTAAACTTTCAGTTCTATTTTTCTTCGTGAACAAAATATCTTGTATACTTATAAAAATACATGAGAAATACAAGTCATATTACTTATTATTAGTTTAGTAGTGAAAAGAAACAAATTCTGAAGGGAAAATGAGTCCCAAGAAATAACATGCGTATTTATTCATATAAACGATGTTTATTGCATGTGAGTACATGCTCTCATGTAACGGATATTAGTCCGATCATCACATTGCCTTAAAAGCTGTTTAAACTAAAGAAACTCCACAGTAAACACAGCAGCAGAGAACATTATTATAACGCATTAAACGTCGCCGTCACCGTGTCCGTCCATTTTTTGGCTGGCTTTTCTCTTTCGTCTCCTCACATTTTTAGGACTTGGCCATTTCATGAATATATTTTTTGTATAGAATGCGAAGCGTGTCAAATAAAAACTGTTTTTATCACGTTTAAAATATGTTATGCTTTTTACGTAATATCGTCATCATGACATACTGCGAGGACGAGACTAGCTAGTGCATATTGCACCGCGTGCATTGCACTCATAATACTTTAAAATGCGGTTCACTGCTGTTTTCCATTTTTAGTTTTGTACTGAGTTATTTTTTCAAGCTTTCCTAAAGTGCACGATGATCATGGTGGTGGTGGTGGTGGTGTGGCAGTGAACTTGACTGTTTGTTAAAAAGAGACAGAGGGTCTCAAAACAGAGTCCCACGCTTTCAGAATGCATTCTACCTTTGTACCACTCCTACACACAAAGTTGCCTACTACTACCTACTTATTAGTATTGTTGCACTGTTTGGTTACGCACAATTCCATAAATGAGCTGAAATTGTACATGTTTCTTTGGATATGACGACCAAATGCAATCATGTTGATGATGATGATGCGCTTTCTCACATTTCCAAATCCACCCCCAATCTTCACTACCACCGTGGCTAAAAGCTACGCTACTCAAATTACGAAAAAATGAAACCGGTAATAGTGAAAATAAAAGTAATAATAATAATAATAATACTGTTTAACAAGTACCATCATATATTCCTAAAGTGTTCATAAGCATACATTCTACACCCTTTGATGTTCTGTCTCCTCCCAATTTTTCACTTTTCCACAATATTATACAGCTCTCATTGTCAAAGTCAAGTTCACTTTTTGGTTACTAACGAACAAAAACAGAGGAAGTGGATCTTAATGAATGCACAATGCAACACACAACTTTGCTCTATTTCCCTTCATTTTTATGGAGAACAACGATACGTTATGATGATGAGGCCGTGCCATATCACCATTTTCACATGATCATCATCACCACACCGTAGTCATCAAAGTCAAATAAAAGAGTATTTTTATCCTGTCCAAAAAATAGTGAGTGCGTGAGCAACTCAATGAGTAATGCGTGTTATGATCCTGTTCTTCTATTTGTGCGTGAATGCACTTCCATTTTTTTCATATTGCATGGGATACATTATGTTTTTGTGTGAGTGTGTCTGGATAATTTGCTTAAGCACACCAGAGAAAGAAAAACCTGACGTAACTCTACACTCCTCACGCACAAATAAACTTGCATTCCATAGTGCATTGCATACTGCATACCATATACCACCACCGACGCAGACATATGTACAAGGTAATAAATGCTACTTCCTCTTTTGGGACACATACACAAAAATAATATGTTGGAGCCCCAGTCATTTTTCTGTTGCTACACATCGTAAAACAGCATCAATATATATGTGCTCACAAGTGTGAGGAGGGAAAAACCATTAAAAATGAATTTTTATAGTTCACCGACTACTTACTACTACATACATACTACCACTATTAGTGAAGTGGAGTAAAGGGCAGAGCAGTGAGTTTCCCTCAAGTAAACAAAGAAAGTCAAGTTTGATTACATGAATAGAGATCAATATCGCATCACCATCATCATCATAATAATAATCAAAGAGAAGGGTGGTAGTTATGAAGGTAGGCACCGTCACAATATGTGTTTCTATGTGAGTGGGTGGAGTGCACTTTTTTAATCATCATCATTTCAAAGTCGTCGAGCCTCTCTATCTGGAGTTTCTCCTGACAAGATGCGTCTCTGGATGGTACCTTACGTTGCATGTCGTGCACTCACTCAACTCGAATAATTTGCCAGGTAAAAGAGGCTACAGACTCTTCCGTCATCATCAACATCATCAACTTGAAGAGTGGCATCAAATATTACTGTTATTATACTCATTTCAATATCGTCACTATCAAATCATCATACAACCAGAAAGTGGTTTCTGTATGAGGTGCAAGGGCAAACCATAAACAGAATGACATGATGATTGAATGCATCGTGTAAACTGCACGCAAAGACATACAAATCAATACGCATTCTCACTGAAAATTCTCACATTTTACGCTCCTCTCGTTCATCAAAGAAACAACTTAAAAGCGATGAAAATAACTGCTGACACTGACGAAAAAATGCATCGTTGTGCAGTTTACAGAGAGTGAATGCCAAGTATTCAAGCTCTTTGATGATGATGATGATGATGAATGATGATGACAAACTGCCAGACAAGAAACGACGAAACAAATCACACAAGATGAACAGGAAAACCAACCACCAACTTACCACAGCTCATATTTTAGAGAGATGGAATTAGAGTAAATTGTGCTTTTTTTCTTTAAAAAATGAGAGACATGCAAGCTTTAAAACATTGCAACGTAAACAAGTAAACCAAAGGCCTCATCATGCCTTCCTCAAGTTTCACGGGGGATCAAGTTGATTCAATAATCAAAATGTATCCCAGCATGCATGCATGGCTTCTAGCCTTTCTCTTTGAGTGAGTCAATTTTACATTCGCTTTTTTTTCTTCAAAGTTTTTTGTTTCATCATTTTGATGATACGGATGCTGCTGATGATGAGACTAGTTTTTTGTTTCATTATCCAGATGAAGCTTTAGATGTTGCGCAGCAGCAAGCTACTGACCATAATATATGTACAATTTTTTCTCTTCTCCATGGAGACTCTGGAGGGAATACTTTATACGCACGAAAGGAGAATTGAGGAGATGGCTCCATGTCATGATCATCTCTCCAGTTCTCTCCCTTCGTTTTGTTCCATCCACATCGTTTCTCTTGATCATCAGAGGAAAGCAACAGAAAAAAACAGCAGGAGAGAGAGACATAAGAGATGATGCCCATCGTCTTCCAGTTATTTCCTCTTTGTGAAAACGCATATGTTTCAAGTTATACCTTTGCATTTCCCTTCTCCCTCTAGCATATCACGAAACTTAAAGCTTTCTGGCTAGTTTACCTTTGAAACAAACGAAGCTACTAAACCAGTTAACGGATTACATTACTTCTTATCTATACCTACTGGTAGAACCATTTCCCTTAACTTTTCCCTTCTAACTTGATAATCGCCCCACCCAAAACAACACCACCACCAAGCCATTCAATATTCTCATTCATTTAGTCAAAACTCAACCTTGTGAGTTCATTTCAAAATTATTCCAGTTGAAAGACAGAGAAGCGAGAGAGTGCAACCACCAAACACGCATACATTCATTATGTTAAAAAAATCTCTTCCAAACTTTTGGCTTCGGCCAGGCCATACTTTACTATCTCCACAATATATTATGTTTCTTTACTGCTCCTCTTCTTCTTTTGGCAAAATTTTCTAGCAGGAGGGTAAAAGCGGAAATGAAATGTCTGCTCTTCACTATCACCACCACCTTCTCTACCAAAGTTTCACCAGAAACAGTAGCAAAAGCAACATAAACAGCCAAAGCCTGATTCCCTGTCTGTGTCAAGACCAACCTTTTTTACTCGGGTTGAAATGATGATGAGTGATACGGAAGAGGTTTTTGAAAGCACTTCTTCGTCTGCTAGCTATCTATCTCTCTCTGGCTCATTTCAATGAAGAGTCTTCTTCTTCATTTCACTTTCCGTTTAAAATCCTTTAATATATTTTGTATCATCCTTAATAACTTTACTAGTAAAGTAATAATAATTATAGTAAATGCTATAAAGCTAATGATAACGATCGTGACGATCATTAGCTTAAAAGTTTCCATTTTCATCGACATGCCCATCACCATCTTCAAAACACCCAGAATACATGTGCTCCGTCTTGTTGATCTTTTCACTCTTGGTTTGGCGCTTGTGAACCTTGTGCTTGCTTTATATCAAGATGCTCGTCATCAGCACCACTTCCACCACCAACACCACTAGCAACTTCATTTCATGCATCATCAAAATCTTCAACAGAGATAAATTAGCAACAACCAACAAACTAACCTAGAGCACCTACCTCAGAAAAATACCAAATTAGACAAGGAATACAAAATAGGAGAAGCACCACCACCACCAAGTCATCATCATCATCACTCTCCATTTATAAAAAGCCGCTACAAATGCAAAAGATAATGCGAGTTGGTGGAAAAGAGAAAAATCTTTTTTACACGACATCATAAAACAAACGCATATGTTTTTTATTTCTTCCTCCTCTTTGGAGTTGAAATTCTTCTGGCTTCCCGTGAAAACATTTTTCTCCTTGTCTTCCTGGTTGGTTTACTAGACTAGGTGGAACATACTCTAAAAGAAATGATAAAGATGACGGCGGTGCTTAGTTACAAAACTAAACAACACACCTACCTTCACACACACAACAATCTTTAAGCTATACAAATAGCTACAGGAGAAAAAGGACGTGCTCAGTTTGTTTATTTTCTACTTTTCGCAAAAACTTGCAAAGAAAACGGGACAGGACAGCCGAAAAAGACGGAGAAGAGGAACAAACAAGAGAATGGAAACAGACAAGAAGAAAATAAGGAGGTAGTAGGCTGTAATCAGATTAGTAGTTTGTTTCTTTTGGCGGATTTCTCTTTTTTCCTCCTCCAGATTCTTCTTCTGCTCTATATCCTCTGTCTTCTCTATTTACTGATAGTGGCTCCAACTTCATGATGATGATGACATGGTAAAAGAGCAAAGATAAAATGAAATAAATGACAGAACATAACGGCGAGTAATAGTAGGAAAAATTACGTTATCAGCAGCGAGACTGGTTTGTACACGCAGCTTTCTAAAAATACGTAATTTTTGGTCATCCCCTATCATCATTCTAATTTCACAGACGAGAAAAAAAGATGAAGGAAAGCCTATTTTCGGAACGTTTTTTTGTAACATAATAGGGCGAAAAAAATGTAAACAAGATTAAGATAATCATAATAACAATAATAATGGGTTCGTTTCACTTTCATTCCAAAAAACCTCCGAAATAAAACAAGATGTACATCATCATTTCTACCACCACCACTGCCGCCAAACTACCATCATCAAAAGTCAGTTTTGTCGTCATCTCTCCCATTTCCCTCATGTATTTTCATGCTTTCTTGCTTTTTCTCGTCCATCCTTTTCTCTCATTCTTAAAAAAATACATATACGTATGTCTACACATTCATTTATTCTTGGGAAAAGAAAGAGTAGCAGCTGCTTCGTTGGTTACATTTTCTCAACTTTCATGTTTCATCATGATGATCATCATGTCCACACGATGATGGCATATGACTGCATCTTCCTTCTTTTATTCTCTTTAAAAAATCTTACGGATATTACAAGCCAGCAGCAGAGTTTTTTTAGAGTAGTCACCAACACCACCAAAACCAAATGTACATCATCGTCCAAACAGTGAACTCTGCTCACACGAAAAATAGATTCTCTTTGTACTCCATCTTCAAAACATGTTGACTTGCAGAGAGTTCCGAAACACGCATGTTGTTAAGGCCACGTTCGTTTGCGACCATAAAAAACTAACAGTAGAAGACAGAGTGCAGTAGTGCATTCAAACATGATGAAAATGATGCAAGCGAGAAACAAGAGCCAACAGCGGCAGCAATATGGTTACCTAACAACGCAACGGAAGAGTTTACTATGGTTATTTTTCGATCAAAGGAAACAAAATATCATATAAACTGTTATGCACATACATAAACACACAGATCACGTAGTAATAATAACAAAGAATCGACTCAGCTCTTCATCTTTTCTCTTACAAAGATCTCCAAGCCTTCGTCATACAAAATCCAATCCAGAGGCAGTCAGTCTCAGCCGACGAAAATGTGTTTGAAGAGGAAGACGAGAAAAAATACACCATTTGCTTTCCTTTTTTATACAATTTTCCCGTTGTTTGCTTTTGACGAAGTATGTACCTACTGATCTACATTTTCATTTTGGTTCTCTGTCGTATCTCTTTTAAGTCTTCTGTATTTTTTCTGAACTAAATAAATAAATAGAACAACTGCTTTTCTCTGTGTTGTTGCTCTAGTAGCGTCATCAAATCATCTCGATGAAATCTCAATCTAAAAAAGTATCCAGGAGATATTTTGTATTTCAACAAGATTCACAGAATCCAACTACAAAAAAACCTAAACTAAACTACCTAACTCATGTTTCTCAACTAGCAAAAAGCAATAACAAGGAACATGTGAGCTGATGATATATAAAGCATACATTGTGATTTACGCTAGTGACTCTTCTCTTGGAAAAAACAAATATATACAATCATATTAAAGTGAGTAATTGGAACATGGGATTAGTTTCGCTCCAGAAATCGGGAACAGAGAGGGTCATTTATCTGTCTTTTGAGAAGTCCTTTACGGACCAATGCGTCTGTGCCAACTTGTACAATCCCCTAGCTCTCTACTTTTTACCTAGTTTCTTACTGTGAAATTAGATACGCGAAGGGTTGAAATTCGAATGCGTATTTTTGAAAAATGGTTATAATGTTTACACTAAAAATATTATGCTCAAACAAGAGAGCCGTTTAAACAAAATTAATAATAATTAGGATATGATGATGATTACTTAATGAATCCAATTATAACGAAAAGACAGATGGCAAAGCTATTCTAAAGCGAATGCTTTGAAAGAAGATGGAAGAACTCGAGTCTCTGCCGTTCATTTTATATTCATTGGACCAGTGTTTAGAGAGTAGTGATAGAAAAAGCAGAGAGTTCTCGTGTGCTATTGTTGTCCTACATGTTTTACTGCCATGTAAATTGTATTCATAAGAACATAATGTAAAATGGAGGACAACGAGGACGACAACGAGTCAACTCCAAGAATTGTATTTGTAGAAGAAAGACTTGAAATGGCTATCTGGCTCCTTTTGCCTGTAGTAAGTTCGTTGGTCTGCTTTAGCATTTTAGCCAGTTTGCTTCTCAAATTGCATTAATAATAATGCTAACAATAATAGCTTAGCAGCTTTCGAGAATCGGGAAACGACTACACACATCCCTGCATTATATCATCACACATTCAATCCACCCACACAAACTGTTCTAACCACTGTGCTGAAAACCAGACTCGTACTAGGTCTCAACGTACGTGCTCAAACAAATGACATGTCATCCAGAAAGAGCCATCATATCATCAACATCATCCTCGAATATCCAGCTTACTTCTTCCTCCACTCCTTTTACACGTCTGCACAGTCAGATTTCTCTAAATAAATACCCGACAAAATATTTGATTTCATTCCATAAGGGAACAATGATCATGAAGATGATGAGAATGGTGATGGTGATGTTTGTGGTGATGGCGGTGGTTTGGTTTGGTCATGCATGTTCTCTGCTAATACATTAAAGACACACTGTGTGAGATGACGACGACAAACGTTGACGATGAGGATGCCTTCTGCTGCTGGAGTAAAAAAAAAGTGACTGTCGCCATTCCAACATTTCCTGAATATCCTTTTCATATTCCTCTCATGACTAATACGTGCAAATCTGCTGCTGCTCCATCATGGTTCCCTAGCCAGAGAGAGAGAGCACATAGCGCCCATCACTATTTACAGTGTCACGTTCTGCTCCAGTTACAAATAATACAGAATCCCTCAATTCAACTCTCTATTGCCCTCCGAAATAGAAAAAAACCTAATCACTGCCAGTTCTTCCCTTAGAGAATGATCAAAATTTATGAATGCATACCTATTTGCTTTTTATTTGTAATGAACCCACATAATATACATCTCATCGAAAGCGACCTAAAAAGGGATGACACTATTTAAGATAATTTCATGTATATTTGCTCCCTTTCGTTTTCGTAATGATTGTACAATCCAATCTTTTTTTCGCCACAATTATCACACCGACGACTACCAACAAATATTTTACACACAACGTGTGTAGAAGTTAGGAATATATGTGTATGTTAACGGCAAGTGTTGAAAATGGAGGAAAATAACAAACAAAGGAAACTGAGACTGGCACAATATGGTTTCAATGTACATCTCATTATCATACATGTAACCTAATGCAAAACATCCTCATTGCGGTGTATATTATGGTTTCTTTGCATAATGATATTTTAACAAAAAAATAAACCCATTTTGATACAGAGATTCTTGCCTGGGCAAAAAATAGACTCCCCTTTGCCCTTTATTCTCGGATTTTGTTCTGCGTTTCTTTGTGTGTGCTTCTCAAGTGTGAACTTTTACATTTTCTTGGAGTAGTCTAACAATCTGAGTAGACAAGAAGGAAAAAGTGAGATCAAGAATTTGCTATATTATATATTATCATTATTATAATACTATTATCATTTGAAATTCTAGACACAGAGAGACGGGGAAGCACTTCCGTTTGCAGTTTAGCTCCTTTTGAGAAACTTCTTCAAGGAAGAAAGCGGATACATGGGGAAAAACTGAAAATCAGTTTCATCATCCCCACTATCCTCATAAATATTAGATGGCTTGTATGTGTGAATTTCTCAATCTTTCGCGAGTAGATTCGCGGATCAAGGACGAGCAGCGTGTTCAACTGTACTGTTATGTCTGCTACACAAACTATTACTGCCTGCTGGAGAGTGAAGAAAGACAGACAGATAGGCAATTTCCATCATCCTCTTAACTTATTATTATAACAGTTTTGCCGTTTTGCCTTTCAAAAAATGCGCTGGAAGTGGAAGATTCCATTTTATTTCCTT
Source organism: Willowsia buskii (assembly GCA_034700685.1). NCBI lineage: Eukaryota > Metazoa > Arthropoda > Collembola > Entomobryomorpha > Entomobryidae > Willowsia > Willowsia buskii. The sequence goes on along the minus strand of JAQIXW010000018.1, from coordinate 37,352 downwards.
GCCTAATCTCTGGACGACAGCCAAGCTCAACCACTGCCACCGGTCTGTTAGATATAATGACATGAAATTTTCGGAATTTATTCTGCAATCAACAAACTAGACCGAATGTAACAAAAACATTTCCCCTTCTCCTTATCATTGACCTGCTTCAGGCTCTGCATGCGCACATTACACCACAAACAAAAACACTACGAATGTTTGTCTACTACTTTAAGTCACCATGCTACTTTTTTTATTCGGTGTAACCAATTTTTCATCATCGCTTCAACTCTCACAGCTCCAGTTTTCCATTACAATAACCTAACACCGAAAAAAAACATCAACAGAATATTTCCGTCCGTTCTTTTTTATTTCTATTGCCAAAAGCAATTTACCCTTTTTCAGGGTCACACAATGCAATATCATACAAAATTCCATTTTCCCAAGCATTCCCACGACTTCATGTATTGGAAAAAAGGGTTACGAATTTTGTTCTACGTTTCTTCTTTATGGGTGCATTTCCGTAATCGATACTTAACCACAACTACGCACACAGCCATTTAATTCCTGCCCAATGTTTGTTTGTATACTTGCTACACTGAAAAACATCCTTTCATTTCATAATAATAATAATAATTTATCATTTTCCCCTTCCCATTCTTCAGCAAAACCAATATACCTATACTATCATTGGCTGAAAACTTGAAAGCTCTTCTCCTGCCTGCATTTTTGCCTGACCTGACTTGCATCGTCGTTCTAGCTTTCGTAGAGGCTCGTCGGCTGTTTTTGTTCCACTCAACTCACATTGATTTTGACATTCAATCAATCTTATTGCGATATTTATATGAGTGACTGAACTTTTGTCATTGTGCAGTGGAAGGCCACAAAAGGCTTGGCTACCTTACCAGGTACATAAACCAACAGCTATACGTACACTGTATATTATACATCTCGTGAACGTGAATGACCACGTCTTCCGTCGCAGACAACCCCAGAGTCTGTTACCATTAGTTTTTATTACTATTAAGAAGTCTTGTAAAAAATGTGCACATGACATGCAGTCATGTTCTTCTCGGACAACCAACATAACAACCAAGAAGATAACATGAAAATTTGTCATTCCTTTTATTCTTTCAATGTCATCTGCTCCTGAGAGAAGCAAAAGAACTGGTCATTTTGCACACACTCAAATACACGTTACTGGTCAATATTGGAATGGTCAATATCATAAGATTGGAGACTTAAATGCATATTATTTCGCCATTGTAGCGTCATCAGTTTCCTTTATGTACGCTCCGACAATCTGATGCCATGCGTCACCCTTGAAAATGTTTATTTATTACTGCGCTTTATTATTTCATCACACATAAATACATTCCTTTTGCATTGTCCAAGTCGTCGTATAGGCGCTGCCTTAGGAACCCTGTTGGTATTATTATTATTATTCCACCAATAAAAAAGATTCCTTTCGCAATGCAATCCATTTATCTCATACTCATACAATAAATCTCATACTCATAAATAATGCATGAATTGATTCTCGCGACAATGGACTTGTTTGCAGGGATCACAGGCGCTGGCATGCTGTAAGAAGCTAGACAAATGTCTAATAATACGAGTAGTTAATTAATGCGTGTCCTACCAAAAATGTCAACTGATTTAATAATCTTCCATAATGTCCTATGTACGTTCTCTTCGTGTCAGTTGTCATCTTAAGAAGACAAGTAAGCTCGGAAGAGACAGACTAGACATTAGTAGTGCTACTACATGTTCTCACCATCAGTCGGGCGTGATCCTTTTGAAAACGGACTGGGACTACTGGGAGACAACAGAATAGACAGCACAGAATCGCATTTGGCATTGTTACGATTGCAATGCTGTTGCATAAAAGCAAACGAAGCAGAGAAGTGTCGCGAGAGAAGATTTTTGAATGATAAAATAGATAAAATTCAATCATGCTATTCCACCCCCTCCGGTGGGGATGAATGGTTTGACTGAAAATCAATCCAAATTGAGAGGGAAAATTTCCATGCAAATTTAAGCACGACCATAAAATATTATATCGAAAGAGTGATTGTGTTAGAAGCAGACTAGCGGCAGCAAAAAGTAATCTCAAGAAATACATTAATATTTGCTAAGTCTTCTTAAAAATATTGAAACTAATCTGCTACTACATCGCAACGCAACATGACATCGCTATAATAACAACAATATTTTAAAAGAATCACCTCCCTTCTCTCACACTTCTTCCTCATTCATATATTGCGTAATATGCTTAGCATAAATAATAATACGTATACGCTAGCTATGGCAAAAATGACAACGCAATCTCAGAAAACAACAGCCAAAGTTTCAAGTTGAACGACATCCATCAAAATCACAATCGGATTTCTTCTGTAATTCCTCTCTTCCTAAAACTTCCCCTGCATTTTACCGGATGAACATTTTGTCATAACAATAAATACAACACCACTCCCTCATTTTATTCTGATACTCCTTACAGAATAGAATAAAGATTTTTCCTTCCATCATGTCCTTGTCAACTTTAAATACCAAGCAAAACTACGTGTATACCTACTACTCATGCTGTGTAAAACTACACCTGAGCCAAAAAATTTAATCTCTACTATCCTTCATTTTTTTATTTCCTTCTAAAAGACGACATGTCAAGATAACATTAGTCAATAATATCACTTCCACCTGCATCCCCAACGAAGCCAAACATTTCCTCCCATGTTTAAAAGGAAGCAAAAGTCTCTAATTTTCATTATTATTTTCTTCCCCGAAAAAACATAAAACGTCCTCTTGCTTCTCCATTGTTATTAGTGCAACCCACAACTTTTACATGAAAAAACCACAAGACTCGGTGGTGGTGGTGGTAGTATGATTATTTCCTGCAGCCACGTCTGATTTTTTTTTGGCTTGAAACAACAAGCGAATTGATTGATGTCTTATGCTCACACAATAATAACAGCATCACCAAGAACAACAAGAAAAGTTGAGCAAGCATTTTTTGCTACAAGCACTAACCCTAACATACACGTACTTTCCAAGAAGTTGAAAGGGTTGAAAGCAGAAAGAGGAAACCTCAGTCTTTACAACTCTGTTATTACTTCTATTAGAACATTTTTTGCTGAAGTTTGTAACATTTTGTTCGTAAATGACTCTATACATTGTTTACGTGCATGTCATGTACTTACTGTATACGAAGCTGAGAAAGAACCCAATAAAAACAACAGCAAATAAGCCATCAACATGATCAGTTTTCGACGTTCGATGCAAAAAAAGTATGCGTGTTTGTGCGTGAGCATATTGCTCTAGTTTCTATATTCCATTTGAGAAAGAAGACGAAGAAAGAAAAGTAGAGATTTAACGAGCTCAAATAACCAAACAACCACCGCACACACACCATCACCACCATCATTTATGACAATTTCCTCGTCATCTCATCGTCACTTTGCCTCTCACTTTTTCACACTTGACTAGCTTACTTTTTAGTTTTCACGCATTTTCACGCACGCAACTGCCTCGCCACCACCATTCACCATGCAAAAAAATAAAACAAAAGGGGATATTATTCATTGCCACATCACAGCAGACATCGGGTCATTATAAATCCATTTTGTAGTGATGTGCTGCTCTATTTTGGTTTTGCTCTGGCTTCTTTGAGGCTTTCAGCATTGTTGTTGAGTAATTCACAGGAAATCCAAGTTACTTATTTAAACAGAGTTGTCTGTCCGTCTATGATCACGCTAGTTTACACATGTCATCAGATTGCTATCATTAGAGATTCATAAGGGACAGTGTAGACATGAAAGTAAGTGAGATAAAACATTCCCCTTAAGGAAAAACAGAATCGAGAGGAATGGCAAATATTTTTATTTTTTACATAATCAGCTATTAATGTCTTTCCGCTATTTTTGTACACTAGGCCCAACTACTCAATTAGAAAATATATCTGCAATTTTTTGCTTTCATTTCATTTTTACCTAGTACTGACTTGGCATAAAAGGTTTTTCATTTTAAAAAGGATTTTCTCCAGAAAGGAAAAAAAAAAGTTTTCTTCTTCTAAATCTCTACATCTTTAACCGTAGCAGCAACAAGTCAACTATAGTCATTAAAAACTAAACCACATAAGTACGCTGCCATTTTTCTCTCCCTCTGTTTCTGTCGCTCTATAGCAACCACTTGTAGTAAAACGTAGCATCTGCACTGCACTTTATCATTATCACCACCATCATCATCATCATTTGGTCATATATCACCCAGCAACGAACAAATAAGGACTTATATTTTTACTGTTTTGGTTGGTTGATGGTGATGATGAGGAAAACAGGAGAATGAGATGTTGAGGATGTGTGCGTTGACGCTACAGCAGCTTTTGTGAGAAGAGAAGTAAATGAAGAAATATTGCATTTTTTTTCTCTCTCTTCCTCAATAACAACAACAAGAGCAGCTTCTGTGGAAACGCACATAACATAATAGTTCGTTTTGTTCATTCCTCTTCAATCCAGTGAACATTTTATTTTTGTGAGTTTCTCAATGCGATGCATAATACCCACTTCACACACACATTCTAGAGCTCAATTACCACTTACATGGCTGTCATCATCATCAACATGATTTCCATCTTCATCAGGATTCGAAGAGACCAAAACAATTTAGTAACCTAGTAACTCTATAACAACTAGTACAACAACCCATTAAAAACATAGTTTTCTTTCTCCATTGTACGCATTTTCTTCTTCGTCTTCCTCCTGTTTCTACCGCACTGCATGCTTTTGCTGCTGCGGTTGTGTCTCCTCGAAATTTCAAAACCATTCGTCTCTCTTCTCCAAGCAAAACCTTAATGATTATATTATTCTCTTGTGAAGAATTTGTCGTCGTGGTTTTGTTGTCATCATCGACAAAAAAGGTAACTGCACCAAGCAAAACACCTTGCTTATACATATTATTACCATATAAACCAGAGTGGGAGAGAGACATAAAATGAGGCATTGGCACGCAGTTCTTTGGGTAGTAATAATAAGTAATAAGTCTCTGTTTAAAATCTCAAACGCACTTTTTTCTCGAGTAATTTGGTACAGAGCGAAGAAACGAAATCAGTGAGGCAATAATGATCAGTTGTGAGTGACCATGCAGGCATTGTTATTATTATGATTATTACTAACTCTCACTATTATAATTTTTTACTGCTGATGTTGGTGTCGGTGTACCAACGTAACGGCCTCAAAGTTGCATTTCGTCTCAGGTTCTCAAATTTCCTTGTCTTCTATAAACTTTTGCTGTAAGTTTCATCGCGAATGGTCTGTCAGAAAACATGATGTGTTATTGGTATTTATTTAGATCATAAAGCGGAATCAACCATTGCTTAAGTAGCACCATTAATAAATAATAAAAAATATATAAGCAAACGATATACTATACTAGCTGACCAAATAAAGTCAGTCAAGTGTTGGTGGAGTTTTAGCCTTTTTGGCATGGATTTTATTTCTTTTTAAAGTCATCCTGGTGGCATAACAAGATGAAACATAATCAAAGGAATATATGAGACCTGATGTTACAATAATAAGAAAATAATGAACCGAATAATAATCATAATATTGTAATGAACCAGCTAGTCAACTCGATAAACTCTTCACTAATCCCATCACTTTCGAGAAACCTCACCTTGTGTGGACAGTGATCATTACTGCTTATATAGCTTTTTTATGAGGGCTTTTTATTTATCTTTTGCCCTGCTTTTATTTTCCCCATGCAATATGCAATATGTCTGTCTATGCAATATAATTACGTGCAAGCAAGAGTGAGAGTACGCATACAGCCATTCATTTTTTTGAGTATTTCCCAGACATACACCACATCACCACCACCACCAGCACGTGTGTATGACCATCATTTCTATACTTTCAGTTTCAACTTGTTTTATTACATGCATATTTTCCAGTGTATTTTTATAGCAATCCCACTTTGACAGTTTGCACTGACACTGACAGTGAAAAAGGGAAGGTGGAGCAGATCATAATAACAATAATAATGGCTAAAACCAGTCAAGTCATAGTCATATCATGAATGAACATCGACATGAAATATTATTGCGTTTATTATAATGATCACGATGATGGTCAGTCAGAATGGCCATACCAGCTGGCAGGAAGAAGAGATGATCTTTTTTATCGATGTTGCCGTGCACACAGTAATTATATGTGTATCAGCAGCAACATTCATTGTATTAGATATGTACGTAAATTTTTTAAAGCGGTCATCTTTCCTGTTGTAGTGACCAACTGACTGACTGACACGTCAAGCAAAAGCAGGATCGAGACTGGAATGAGATGAAGTTTGCCAGTTTGCCAGCTGCATCGCACTCTCGGTACTAAAAAAGGGAGGTTGCTTTGTAGCTATGGTAATTTGAACGGACATGATCATCGAGCAAGTACTTAAATTATGAGATGGGAAAAGCAATTAGCATTCTTCCTTTTGGACACTTAAAACGATTTTTTCAAAAAAAAATTGAATCCACCTATTCTTTTAACTAGAACAACAACTTTAATGACTACACATATTTTTTGCTTGTCTCTTGTTTTACCTGAGGAGTAGCTTGAAGAAGTGGACAACTTCTATATCGACCCCTTCGGATAGCTAATTCCCACCATGGCACATCCTTCCTCGTTTGCCGCCATGGTATCCCGTCTTCCATTACAGGTTCCAAAGGTGGAGCCTTTGGAAGGAAACAACTTCTGTGAAAATGGCGTGCACTACCACTACTACAGGTACTTCCACCTGGAGAAGTGGCACCGGGGGATGTTACCCCAGATGCACTTGGAGATACCCCGCCGCCACCAACATCTATTTCGATACCATTTGGCACTATCACTGGCACGCCATTCCCACCGTTACGATGCAAAGCTGCCGCTATACTATTGTCTGATATGGAATTTCGAAGTCTTCCTGGGGTCATCATCATATCATGAGGGTAATGTTGAAGAGGTTGGGTTTGCTGCAGGGAGTAAAACTGCTGCTGCTGCTGATGCGCTGCGTTGGAGGTGGGAGAGAGTCCACCGTTGCCAAGTGCGGCCGTAGCAGAAGGTGACTTTCGAATCGCTACTAGGGTGGACTCCATTGAAATAGGTACGGATTCATAACTAGTGGAATGGAACTGATGAACAGAGTGTGGTTGTGTTTGAGAAGGGGGAGTGGGTGACGGTGTGCTACTGCCACCGTTGTTATTACTGTTTTTACTGTTTGGAAGCACAAATTTTCTCAATTTCCTGCCCAACGACGTGGTGGAGGATGCGGACGACGGAGATTTTCCCACACGAGCATTGCGAATTGATGATGAAGAAGAATTGGATTCCTGGCTAGCCGACGTTGCACATGTACACCGACATGAGCAAGGGCAGTTGCAAGATGATGATGACGATGAAAGCCACGAAAGTTTCCCTTGACAGTTAGGATTACCACATGGCGTTCGTGCTGCTGTTGTTGCAGTTCCATTCATACCGGAAACGTGTTCCCACGGCAGTGCTCCTCCTGCCAAGCTGCCAGTCGGAGAAAGGACTGGCGACGTAACCGTCATCACTCCATTACTAAAGGAGGAAGATTCCCTCACTTTTCCCAGATTCAAGCTGGGATGTGTAGACAAAAGTGGCGCGGACTTGCCAGAGTCGCCTGTCCCATTGCTTGACGTGGTGTTGATGACAGGAGGGGTCGATTTCCCGAGTATGAAACTATGACGACTTTTAATCCCTGCCCTTACGCCGTTGCCAAAGCTACTAGTTTTCAGATGACTCATTGTCGTCGAAGGAACCGTTGGCGGAGCAGTGGGAACAGCAATAGGTTGTGCCAAGTCATAAATTTCCTCCTGCTGCCGCATCGCAATCGCAGCTGCACTGGGACCCTTCCGTTTTCTTACAGTCGCAAATCCATCATGAACTTGGTACAAGCTCACCGTCGTTGTTGAGCTACTTAACGGTGGTGGGATCGTTTGTATGGGCGTTTTATTGCAAAAACTTGAATTATTCAGTCTCGGGTTACTCCCACTGATGCTACTACTTCCAGCCGAACAGCGACTACTAGTTTCACCTCGGCTATCCCCCAAACCACCACCGCTACCGAATCCTCCGCCACCGCCTCCCGAAACACTTCCTGTTGTACTGCTGCTGCTCCCACAAGAGGATGAAAAGGAGCTCGTATGATGAGCAAAGGGAGAGGGATTCTGAGACTGGAGATGATGTACTCCTCCCATCATCATCCCCCCACCACCCACGCTCCCCACGCCTGGACTAACCAAATGTGGTGGCGATGGCCCTACTACAGCGGGATGGAATGTTGAAACAGATGAAAGGGAAGGAGGTGGTGGTGCGACCAGCAGAGGTGGCACTGACTCCATCATCATTTTATTATCACCTCCCACCGCCACAACCATTGAGGAAAGGTTATAAATTTACTAATCACTTTTTCTTCCACAAAAAATATCGTGCTCACCAGCAGCAAAACAACAACCAACAAACTGGGTTAACTGTTTTCCCATTTTCAGTCTCCTTACATAAATATATATTCATTCGATAGCCTTTTTTATTTCACGGTAATGGCAACCCTTCAACTCAACCGTCTTTGTGTATACGAGAACGCCTATAAGGATCTCCTGGGAAATGTTACATTACTTTTTTTCATTTAGCCGCTCCAATCAAGGTCTCTCCTCACCTTTCATCTGATATGCATTATAAATGTTTATGATTGCGCAACAATGTTATTGCCTAGATACAAGCAACACAGATTCTCGTTTTTTCTCTCCACATACCCACCAATTTCCTCTTATCTTCATCACAAATGAAATATTCAGAAAGTATTCTTCCTCCCAACCAAAATATACATATTATGGAATGGCGCAATGCATAACTTGTGATTCAATGCAGAAACTCATTCCTTCAGTCTTTCCTTCTTCACCGTTTCATTTCTTCCACTGATTCATGGAATGTTAGAACGCTACTGCCATGACAACCATCACAATTTCAAAACGAAAGGACACAAAACTTTATTTCCATATTTTTTTTATCCATTTATCACATCAACTTGAAAACGGACAACAGCAATGATTATAATTACCACCACCGTCACCAGTTAGCAATTTAATTTTCATTTTTCTCTTCTCCTCGAAAATTTATATAATTACATTTTTATTCGTTCGTGCATGAAACTGAAACAAAGAACGAGAGCTCACACACACACACACTCACGGCTTTTCTTCTTTTTCCTCTTTTAAAACCGGGCCATTTACAGCGCTCCTACGCTGCTGCCTAATGTGCTCCTCTTTTTTTCGACAACAACAAGACGAACAAGTGGAGGAGGAGATTGTACATGCAACAAAGCCGAACTATTTTACACCAGCGGTTGTGGTACCGCTGAAAAAACTCGAAAACTGGAACTGGAAATTTTTGAATGTAGTAAAAGTATTTTATGTAGAAGTGTTTGTGTGTCTCTTGCTTGAAAATTTCAGTGGCATGCATGCATCTCTCCAACTCCAAAAACTGCTATTAATCCATGCATGCTTGCACAACCAACGCAACGAAGCAAACACTACTCGGGCCAACTTAACTGATTTCAATTTAGTTTTTTCGAATGGTTTCGCGGCGGTAGAGCAGTTGCTTGCAGCGGTAGCAAAAAAGAGAAAAATATACGCTGCAAGAAGAACAGAGCCTCTCCTCCTCTCACAACACAATCCAAAAAGCGACTAAACTGAAAACCAAGAGAAACGAATAGACCAAACAGCAGAGAGACGAGAGAGATGAACGAAGCACAAGACAAACACTTTGTTCGTTGGGGTGGGAGCTTGAGTTTACTTCTTGTAAAACTAGTCGAGGTAACTTGTGTTGCTGGTAGCAAGGCAAAAGAGTAAAGGCAATCTCTTCATTGCATTCTACACGTAACATGACATATTATTTTAACAGACAGGCAATACAGCTAACAAGGAGTAACATATTCCCTTCACGTTTCCATTTTATCATCATGCTACAAAGAAAAAAATATTATGAATGAGTACTTCTCTATCGTCCCATAAAATAGAGAGACATATTTTTTTTAGATAAAAAGAATAAAAAATGTCCCTCGTCCAGAGAAGAGGAACAAAACTATTAGTGACCTTTGCTAACAAAAGAATGAAATTTAGATTTCCAATTTGAAATTCAAAGCGTGTGAATAAAGTGATCATGACAAATACTTTCAAAATACATATATTTTTCCTTTCTTTCAGCATCGTCATCAGCACAAAATTTCACTTATTTCTAGGATTCCAAGTAAGGTGTAAGGGCTCTCAAAAAACTATGTTTCTATTCTTTTCTATTTTCCTCTCTCACAAAAAGTCTCCTTTATTATTTTTCTAAAAAGAAGATGCCTGTAAAATGCACAGGTGAGATAATATTCCGACTCACGTACATCTCTTGATAGTGAGTAACGTCTATATGGACACGTTAATCAAAGTAAGTCCTAGACAAAAAAAGTGAGAAGGAAACGACGACAAAAGGCAAAAGGAGGTACGGGATAGAGCAGCATGGATAAGATTCATCATAAACAATACCAAACAGGTATATACCTATCTATACAATATTATTTTCTTGTGGCTTAGTTTTCTTCGTCTTCAAGCTCGCAATGTGATGCACGATAAAGCCTACCGAAGTATTAATAAAAGTACACTGGACTTACAATAAAACGGACCTGGAGCAAAAGAAAAAAATCAAGATGGAAAGTAATACAAGAGCTGGTTGAGTTGAGAGTTGAGCATTGTTACTTTACATACAATGCGTATTGTAATGTAGTTCATGCTGGTCTTGCTATTTTAATTCTGTTGTTTCTTCTCAATATACTTATTGCTGGTTTTCAAGAAGAATAAGAAGAAAAGTAGATAGATACATAATAAAAATACCGTGAGCAGAAGAAAAACATCAGCTTCCTTTACATTACATGCAACTTCATAGTATTGACTAGGTCTATTGTTGAAAGGTGAGAGGAGTAAAACAACGACAAAACAAAGGGAATCATCATCAGAAAATATGTTTCATTCAGAAGGGAGAGTATGGAATTTGTATTTTTTCTAAGCTTTCATAACCCACTCAACCCTCAAAGGTTTTTAGGCCGTTAAGAGGATTTCTTGAATAAATATATACATGCCTCCATGCTGAGATATACACATAGCTCCACATTGTTCTTCAGTTTGCTGCTATAAATACGTCGTAGCTTTTGACGCTGTGTAATTTTCAGGTGTGCAGACACACAGTTTAATGCAAAGAATCAATCGATCTCATTATTTATTTAAATATTTTACACTCCCTGTGTGTTATGTTGTAAAGTAAATAATTATTATTAATATATTTTATTATTGGCAGCTATCACTTTTCTACGAAGAAGGTAACATCAAAAAGGTATGCGTTTTATATGGTGAAGTATTGGTGCACACGGAGAAAAAACGAGTAAAATGTTGAAAAATACAAGTCATATATATGACAATGACCTTGTCTTTTACGTCGTTAGCGTATGTATGTTTGCATGTATGTATTTCAAGTTGAAATACCCAATGCACTAGTTGTTTTTGGAGTGGATTGGATTCAAGCGAGCAAATCCAAATGTTCTCCATAAACTCCACAAGAGAAACAGAGCAGTCAACCATATGCTACTACTACGAGCTTGCATGATGATTGTATGGTGGTGGTTGATGTGGCGGTGGTGGGAAGAAATTCAATACGAACAAGTGGAGAAACAGGAGTAATTTAATTGAATTCAGGTATGTGCTCACACACATACACATTCGTAGGAAGCGAATATCCACATACCACATTCACCACATACTCCTCTAACCGCACAGGTGAAAACGGTTTCTTTTCCAGAGAGCCTCCGAAATAAATGCCCATGTATTGACATTCTTGTATGTATGTAAATAGTATGCATGTTTCGGCATTTTTGGGCCTCCCTAACTATCCGTTGTCAATCCATGTATATTTTTTTCGTTGTAAGGTTACCATTAATAAAATCGATTGCCTTTATTGCGTTTCTCCGTTCTGATTGTGTGGTTGTAGGTTGGAAAGTAGGAAATATACGAAGCTGGGAGGAAGTGGCTCATGGTTAGTTGAAGGAGTAAATAGAAAGAAATTGGAATACACGTATTGCAAATATTAGGTCACCCCAGCTCAACCGACCATTTTATCTGTTTGTTATATATAGTCATACCCTCTTACTCAGAAAATTGGTATGCATTCTACTCATACATGTACGTATTCGTATGGTAGTTAACTAGTTGGCTAAGTTCTCCTGAAATGTCTTTCAAAGGAGTGCGGAGAAAGACGAAAACTGACATGGAAAAGGTAAGGGCTTTATCCGGCCAAGAATCTTGACAGTGTTAATTTTAAATGAGTTGAGCACAAAGAGTAGGAATGGGAATCCATAATAGTAAATGGTGTTTGAACCGACAAAACATGAAACAGGATACATTTCAGAGGCAAGCTGTGTTGTTGACAATAAGGTGACGATGATGAGAAGTTGTTGCCGTATTTTAGATTCAAATAGTGGATAAACTGAAAAATAGGATGGGTTTCGGTTTCAGGTCACCTAGAATAAAACTGATATTGCGCTTAGCTCTACAAGCGGTTTTACTAGAACTCTGCCTCATGGAAAATACACCTGTGCTCTAGAAAACCCTTTATTACGATTACATTATCCTACTACAGCTGGAGCCAATTGAAGCCAGATTTATTCAGCTTACCGATTTTCACAACTCCAAGTATTGCCTAATATTCTTTATAGCTTATTATTTCTTCCAAGTAATTCAAAACATCTTCTACACTGTTCATCATTCCTCCATATTGCTCCTTCTTTTGGCACTGTTTTCAACTCTGCGACTATATTTCTTTTACTGTTATGACATAAGTTTTTGGTACTTGAACCCAATTAACTTTTCAGCATCTCCTCCAGCTCTTCGCACATGTTGTTCTACGCAAAACGCAGGGCATAACCAGCAGGCTTTTTACGCACGTGTCAAGTTTTTTACTTTGACTATTTTATTTCTTATTATTATTTATATTTTGTTCTTTTCCCCATCTCATTTCATTTAACTAAACTGCTACTGCTTCTACTACAGAGAACATCACCCTTTCATTTTCTTTCTGCACGAACGCGTGCAAAACCTAGAACCAGCGCTGCCTTGCTGCTCCTGCTATAAAAAGTAGAGCAGTCAGTCAAGTACACACAAAATGAAGAAATATATGTGTCATCGTTCCCAAACAACTCGTACTTTTGGCATGGACTATTTTTTACGTGTTTTTATCCACCCACCTATTATTATCCAGTTCTAGAAACACGACAAAAACAAGCAAGTCCTTTAAACAAACACATGCAAAGTCTAGTGTAACCTCTAGCCACAAAACACTAGAATTGTATACTTGCTTTCATTTTTTACATGATTTCATTTCATCCTCATATTATTTTCACAGCAACCATAAGAACAGTGATGAATTCATTGTTTGAATTTCTCTGTATTTGTGGAACTGCTAGTAGAAGAGTTGTCATGGTAAAGTAACTACGCAGCAGTTACATTTGCATTTTTATTTCCACTTACTCAACATCACTTTTATTCTGCAAGGAAAAGCGAAAAAAAGCCATAACATTTTTTTAGATAGAAAAATACGTAATAAAATGTAATCTTCCACACTTTCTCTTCCTCTTTTTTCTCATCTTGTAAGTCTTCCCATTTCCCTTATTGCCTCTATGAATAATAATAAAGCCAAGTCAGGCGTCAGGAATGATGAAAAAGAGACAAGAAGAAGGAAAGAAAATTCAAAGACATCATCAAAATGCTCTCTTCATACATCGCAAACAAGAGAGTAGGTACATTTTCTCATGTGAAAACAGAGCCAAGAGTGGAGTGTCTTTACAACACCTCTGAATCACAAAAGTATTATTTTTCTGCTCCAATTTTATCTTCTGTGTGTCAGGAAATTGCGCCACATTTACCCCCATTTCGAACCCCATTAGTATTGCTGCTTCACTAGCCCGGAATTTAGATTATTTCAATTATTCGAATTTTTCTAAAGAAAAACGGAAATAACTGATAAAATATTTGTTACCAATCGCAATCGAATACTAAATGCATTTCTCTATACATCCAACAAGTTTTATTGTAGCTGCAAAAAAATGGCGTATTTTAAAGCGTCGAATTTTTGCCAATTTCACAAGATCATCAAAGGAAAGATTTTACATGTGATTTTCCAACACTTCCACTTTTATTATTTTTAGGTACACACGCATTTCTCCAATTTGGTGAGTCCAACATTTTTCCGGGCTATTTTCTTTGAAAGAAATCGCCAAAAAGAAGAGAAGTGTCAAGCAATTGCTTTCGTCTCTCTCTTTCGGCTTCTTTTCCTTTCTTTGCAAAAAAATTAGATTTTCTTCTACTTTTTCCCTACGCTCAAATGAATGCAAACATAAAAAATCTACTTCTCAACAACATATTACACAACTTCCTTTTTCTCCATCTTCAACGCCTGCCTTCATCACTGTCTCCTGTTACAGTTACAACAACCACTGCTACAGCTAGTAATACACCCTTAGTAAAAAATCAGGCTCAATAAACAACAACGCCAAAACAACTATTCCTTATAAGCGTTTATTCTTTTTCTTCGAAAAGAGACTGGCGCACTGGCGAAACAATATGAAAAAGCAACAGACAGACTTTGCTATTTTCTTTCCGTTCGTGTCTTCTTGACAGTGAATCAACTCAACTGTGATAAAAAAGCGAGAGACTTTTCAATGGATATTGGCAGATCATCATCATCAATGGAGAAGAAAAGTTTTCCACTTTTGCTTATTGTTTCTCTTTTCTCCGAATAATATTTTAGACCCGTATAAATATTTCTCTTGTTAGAAGATATGGATTCCATTATTAGTCATGGTGTTCATTAAGATTTTCCAGGAATATTTGAGGCTGCTACTAAAACCAACTTCTTCTTTTCATCAGCATTAGAAGCAGCAGGATTACCTGAGTTTTTGTGTGGAATAAGTTGAAGACAATTTCGTAAATAATCCAGTCAGCAAAGAGAAGCAGCAAACAGAAGAATCCATTCCATCAGCAGCAACCAACCAACTAACCCATTTCACCACCAATGAAACCATCAATTTGTCCAGTCGCTCGAAAAAGAAAGAAACTGCTTGCCTGTCTATTTGATTTGGCAGAAAATAAAACTTTCGTTTCTATTGTTCTCTTATGCTTTTCTCTTACTTCAACAGAGAGTCATGGAGAGCATAGACTTATCGCAAGATCAAGATGTTGAAGATTATGGATTATAATAGGAATTCTCCATCAAGATCTGCAATCAATGGAGAATGCTCGTTAAAAAAGTTTAGCGTGGATAAAGAAATCGTGGAATATCCTTTTTTCTATGCTCAATCGTTTTATTGTTATGTTGAGGAAAACTATCTAAGAACAATTTCATTTGGTTTCTACTTCCCATCACCATCACACAACCAACTCATCCAAGACGAATATTATGGAAAAGCAGGACAGCCGTGAATCATATTTTTGCGATGAAAAATCATATAATGTCTTCAGCAGGAGAAATAGGGAGCCTGGAAGAAAAACCATGTTCCAAGAAGATGACCCAAAAAAAACTTATAATATGCTGCAAAAATATCACATTTCACAGAATAGTATCCTCTTTATCTTCTCAGATGTAACCTTGAATTGGGAAACGAAACTTATGGCAATCATGATCTTCCGTGAAATTGAATCACTGACAACATTTTAGAAAATTGTAAGTCATCACCTTTCCATTTCACACAATTTACTTTACAGCAAGATTTAATGGAGGTAAATTTCGTTTAGAAAAATTTACCTGTGGTCATTCTTTCGTAACAAATAATTACATTAGCCATAATTGTGTTGAATTCATCTTCATTACTATTGAAAACTGTTTACATTACTAGAAAAGTTTAAGCAGATAATTCAAAAAGATACAATTTTATTCGTTTTTCTTTCTCTCGCTTTTTTTTATTTTCCTTTTATTTATTCCATTCCCTTGGCATAATGTTCATCTCGCCTTCTCTCTCTTTCTCACTTATTCATTCCATAAGCAAACGAGCATCTCAGCAGTGCAGTAGTGGCTAAGCGTCAATCTTCAACAAGATTCTTTCAAGCAGCAAAACAAAGAAAAAAGAAACTTTATTTTTCTTATTCTCGTCTGTTTACTCAAGTCCGCTTCTTTCAGGTACTTACTTAAAAGAAGGAAGCCTCTTCTTCTTCTCTCAGACAGTCAGTAAGTCAGTTAGAGAAGACTCTTTTTTTTATGTTTTTTGTTCTTGTTGCTGCTGCTGTTGTTGTTCTAAGTGCATCTCATCTTTTCGCTTTTGCTCACTCTTATGGTAAAAGTGCCTTAGGGACTCTTCAACTAATTTTTTCTTCTTCTGCCAAAGAAGAAGCATCATCCTCATCCCATTAGACATGTGTGTGTGCAGGTATATAATCTATGCATGCCTATGTACTATTGTAAAAAACGGTAAGATTATTACATAGTCAAAATACTACACATCCTTCTCATGTTCTTCTTGATCTTGATCATGATAGTTTGTTTCTGGTGTTGTTTTTGTTGCGGATGGATGGACGGATGGATGCTTGCCAGACGCTGTTCCCAACAAACGTTTCTACAACAAAACGGCAGCGCATTGCACTCTCTTGTTGCGTTTGTTAGAGATAATGTGTGATTGTAAATACGTAGAACGGGAGAAGAACACACAAAAAAAAGTATCCTTCATCTTCTTCGTCATCTTTACTTTTTTCTTTTAGTAACATTCAGGCAGAGAGTTTGATACCATACAAGTTACTATTTTTCCTTCCCCAATCCCCCTTTTTTCACGCAGCCTTTTCAATAAAAATAGGATATTACTACAATTACTGCATATACTACACACCGAGCTAGAGAGAGAGAGAGAGCAATGATATGATAATGGAGTGAATGGAAGTATCCAGCGGTGCTGGTCTTGTTTTTTTTCTGTTCATCTTCTTCCATTTCATCATCATGATCATCTTCGTCATCTGAGCTTGACTTGCTGCTGATACTATTCCTGCAGTCACAATAATATCATTGCATTGCCCAGCAGCAGCAAAATGAAAGGAATGGAGAGACGAGTGGAGGAAGCTAAAAAAAATATGTCCATTTTCCAGCCAGAAAATAGCGAGAAGGTCTACTGAACTGACAGAGAGTATGTTGGGAAAAGGGAGTTAGTTCCTAAGTAGTAGCCATCATGCCGTGTAGGTCATTATACTATTTTTTTCGTTGTCATTGCAGCAGTTTTGGTGAGAGTTTGGTGAAGTATGAATGTAGTCCAGACCTTCCCAGAATGAATATTATGAGGACGGTAAAGTTAACGACGACGTTTTTCTTCATTTCCTTTTTTTGTGTTTTTTCTGCTAGCTCGTGTAATAATAATATGTAATAGTAGAAGCCTCCCTAGTAGTCCAGTAGACTACTCTAGTGCGCTCTGCTAAACTACTAAAAGCTTCATCACAATGTTAAGTGTCTCCCATCTAGAAACACTTGCAATTACAAGAACAGCGGTAGTAGCAGCACAAATATAAATCCACTTGAGTACTTTTTTGTCACTCTTTTATTTTATTTTCTTATGTGACGATACGGATGCTGCTGCTGGAACGTAACCTAAATACTTGCACGTCATGTTTCTCTGTATTTTATGCGCTGCAGCGTGGTATGGAGGAGACCAGAGAGTGAACCAGTGATGATCTCCTTTTATCTCTGCAGATTCCATTCCAATTCTCAAAATTAATCAAGTAAATAAAAAATGTATTTTAGTGATGGCAACACAAAGTCATGTGCTTTTCTACTTTGTCGTCGCCTTGAACCAGTTATATTTTTACGATGTTGACAACAAATAAATGGATGACTTGAAGTGCTCACCTGAAACGATCAACTCATCACATAAAAAGTCTCTATATTGGTGACCTCGCCATCATATGTACCTATGTACTCACCGCTCACCACCGTACTCAAACTTATCTTCCTCCTTTGTTCAGGTTATTTCTATCCGACCTTGAAAAAATGTCGTTCTTTTCTATTCTCGTTACTTACTTCCTTTCAACCCGATACATAAATGTGATGATAAGAAAAAACCACTACACGTTTTTTAGAGTGACTCCTCTTCATATAACTCATTTAATCGTGACGGCAAAATCATCACAAAATATTCAAACCGCTCTGTTTTTTTTCTTATCCTATTTAGGCCACCATTACATCATTCGGTTCTCTAATATTCCTGCGGACTTGCATGACTATGCTAGAAGCGTATAAAACAACTACTGATCAGTAAGTATATTAAAATAAGTGGCGAGACTGTAAATTCTATCTTAGTCTTGTCTCTCTAGCTACATATTATGTACATATGATCATGTTGATGATGATGGTGATTGTGACGGACAACAACTAACTGACTGACAGAGTGACTGGATTACTTCAAGTTGAGTTTGATAGAAGAGCGGATTGTACAACAGAGAGGAACAAGACAACTTTTTATTACTGTTATTATTACAAACCACTTAACTCACTCGACTTTGTTTCCTCTCTCAGTCTCTCTCTCTCTCTCTTTCTTATTCCCTTCATCCATCCAGCTCGAAACCCTATAGATCTTCTCTACTAGCTCCGCTGACCAATCAACCAAGTCATGTATTTATGTCGTATTGAAGGTAAGTGAATTACCACCAACGCCACCATACCACCATCATTTTTATGTATTCCCAAGCAGGAAATAGCTATCCGTCATGGCTCCTTCATCATCCCTTTTTATAGCTGAAAGCTATTAAATAAATACACACATTCCCCCTTTTCTTCCGATCATTTTCCATCTTATTACTAAAAGCGCTATTGTATCACAAATACCATGTCCTCTACTTCTTTTCTAACTCTAATTTTGCTGAACTGTATTTAGCGCAAAAGAGAGAAACAGTGTGTGTGTAAAATGGAAGCTGATTTTAAGAAAATACATTCATTCTTATATCCTTATAAACTATTGCATCTATTTTACTTTACTAATCTAAATATGTAACAAGTTTAGTAGGCGCGTTACAAATAGCCTGTACAAAAAACGTGAGTCATTAAACCAGACCGGAAAAAATATACGTTAAAGAGACGAATGAGCAAAACACAAAGTCAGTCGTAGAATGGAGTATTAAAGTATTATGTTCTTAGGTACCATTTCGCTTAAGTGGATACGATATAACAACAACTAGTGAGGCAGAGAGAGAGAGAACAAAGTAGCAATAATACTTCTACGGAAAGAATGAAAACATGGACATACCAGCAGCAATCCGCTACAATTTTCTACTATTTTCTTTCCATACGAATAATATTATTACCAAACTGCCCAAGTTTTTAAAACACACACACACACAAGTACTACTTTGAGTGAAGCTATATGCTCCCCACCATATAATGTGGAGTTGTGGAAAGAAAACGGAGAAAAGACGATAGAAGAAGACCAAAGAACAAGTCATGATGGTAAAGTTACCAGTGGCACACATCACGTTTGCTCACGTTTGTTGTAGTGTTGGTGCGGGGCATATACCTAGAAGTATAGTGTGCCGCAGGGAACGTTTTACAAAATGTAATCATTGTAGTAGTAACAATGACGAGGATGATGATGATGATTATAGTGTGAGCTCAGGAGCAAAGTAGGATTGAAGAGGAGGAAAAAAAGTTGAAAAAGGAAAAGAGAGAGCTTTAAAATTGCTACAATTTTTTAAAGGGTCCTCCAAGCTACTTATTTCTGTAAATGTTCCATCGTCTCACACAATACCATGGAAAGGCACGTAGGTACGTGGTTCTTCTTAGGAACGAATCTCACTCCATGCTACACAGGGACTTAAAAATATAAAGCTTCTTCAGTCATCATGATCATCAACTGCGTCCATGGTTTTTCTTCTTTTCCAGCAGACAGTATTACTTCTTATTAGATTGTAGGTATCTTCTTATTATGCTTAGGTATATGTATATTTTTTTATTGCTGGAGAATATCTGGAAAAGAGCGCTCACAGGAAAAGTTTTGACGAGAACAAAGAGCTACTACACCCATCCTACGTTATTTCTAGTCTTATTTTTTTCGAGGAAAGAGCAATAAACTGACATGATCTCTTCAAGGATAGTATAACTTTGAAGGAAGAGAGATTGAAGATACCGTGTCATTCATTTTTTAGAAGAAAAGTTTCTAATAGATAGCCATCATGCAAGGGAGACGAGAATAATCTACCTTATTGCTTGTTTGTACTTTGCGCTGTAAAAACACAGCTTTTTGAACATTAACTTCAATTGAAGCTAATCACCTTTTTAAAGCACCATCATCCTCATCATCATCTAGCAGCGGGAAGATCAACAGAGGAAGAAAAAAGTTCCATTTTTTCCATCACATTATTATTACCATAATAATCGAGCAAGTTGGTGCAGTAGTAACGGATGCAGATAACAATAACGCTTAACTGTCATTATGATTATTACCAACATTCCCACTATCACCACCATTTTCTCCTGTTTTACCTACATCATCATCAACTTCATCTTTAAAAGTCAGCTATTTGGAGGAGAAAAGCTGCAATATGACAGAGTGTTGTCGTTGTCATGTCTGCAATTGGCATTTAAAGTAGCTATTCATCGTTTTTCTATACTTTTTATTTAAATGAGCACACAAACAACTCATTTATTCAAGGGGAGTATCAATCTTATCGGCTCAAAAAAAAAAACAAATTATCCTTTAAATTTAATATTCAATGTCAAAAAAGTTGCTTTCATCGTCATTATCAATACTAGGATTACCCACATACATATCATGCCATACCCACCACAATATGAAAGGCCCCACTGTGTGTTTTTCTTTATTTCATCTAACAAACTGAACCACCATATACAAGCGATAAGACAAATGAAGCAAGTTTTTTGTTGTTGTTGCTTACTTATCTGTTTTAAGCAGCTTCCAACATGCTAATCATAATAATTAGATCGGATATTGTTCATCAAATGCCACACGGATAGTAATTTCACTATTGAGACATTTTGTTCATATTATTATTACTCATCAATCCATCCACTTCAATAACCAAATAGATAAAACAAAAGCCACAAATGGTAAAAACAAGTATGAACTTATCATCGTCAATTTATCTTCAGAAGAACAATGCACAAGTAAGAAGTATCAGTTTCATGAGCATGTAAACTCAAACAAAACAGTTTTCTCACAGTTTATTTCACACAAAGCTGTAGTAGCAAATACCACCGAGTAAGCCAAAAGAAAAGGTAGAATGAAATCAAAAAAGGAAAATTGTAAATTGTGAGTCATTTGATGGGAAATTTTCTGATTCTACAAGTTTACCAGACTACTTCACTACCTGTGTGACAAAAGCAGAAAAAATTGCATTCCCTAGTAAAAGTAACCGGCAAAATGCAAAATAACCTTAGCAGGTGAAGGTAATAGCCAAGCCGGGTTAAAGTACTACTATTTACTCAGAAAAAAAGCTTTTTAACGATTCAGTAAAGTACAACTTTTTTTCTGCAATTTATTTGCAAAGATGAAATGCCTGAAAATGATGATAAAACGAGTACACAATTTACAATGACGATTTCTCATCTCATCTCTGTCTCGCAAGAAAATGGCATACTATTACGCTTTTAGTACCGTTTTACTTATCATTATCGGCCATTTCATTTGACTACTCGTCTATGCAAAACAACAGTGGCAAAAGATGCTCGTATTTCCTGCTTCGAACCGAACGTTACCAATAACATTTTTTCTATCATTATTCATCGTTTTCTCTAACATTTTTTCTGTTTCTCTTGCAACTTGCAACTCGTGTCCGTTGCATAAAATTACAGGGATGAGGAAGGGAAGGATGTGTACATTTATTCAAATTATTGAAACTCGTTTTTTCACGTCCCCTTCTTCAGATAAACCGACTTTTACCTCGTTTGAAAAAAAACGCTGCAGTTGGTTTTGCAGTTCTGCTATTCAAACTGCAAAACTGAAACTCTCCACTTTATCAGTATTTACCATCATCACATTACCATTACCCTCTTCTTAACCATGCTACTACTCTTCTGCCATTCCTTCTTACGATTATTGTTGCAGCACCTTGAAAAAATATATATAGCTAAAACAATTGTGATTGCTATTGTTATTATTATTGTGTTTATACCGCTTTATTGCATTCTTTCCTAGTTTTTACACTTTGAAATGAGCAGACGCAGCTGATGTTTGTTCCTGTGTGATAAAAAGAGCAAGCAAACAGAAAAAAAAGAATTATAATGGCAAAAGCCGTCATCATCATCCTCCCAAAGAAAACGCTGCGCTGCCGACGCTGTTGCTTATTTTTGTTAAAAGAAAACTATTATATCCTGTCCTCCTGGTCATGATGATGATACTAACTTATTTTTCTCAAACACTCCTTTGTTCTCACTCAGCCACGCACGTTTCTGTCGCTTTTCTAGCAGACTTTTTTTTTATAAAAAAAAACTTTTACATCCTTGTTTACGGTTGCAAGGGCTGTTCAGTGAAAATGGAGTCATCATTACCACCACACCACTACTATCATTACAGTTGTCACCATCAATGCTTCTGTATTTTTACATGAACAAGGAAACTTACGAAAGGAATGGGCATATACCGAAAAAAAGTTATCTTCACCACAGTGTTTCTTGTGTCTTCTTTTCTTGAATTATTATTGAAGTAAACAGACATGAAATAGCAGGAAGAAAACTGTGTTAACGACTTTGTTAATGCATAAAATGCTTACACACAGACAATTAAAATGGATAGGGGTTTTTTATGCTGAAAAACTACGGCAAAAATGTTATTGTTTTTTTATGGCCAGTTTTTTTCTTTCTTTTACAAGAAATAGTTTTAAATGACATTACCAGAACAACAACAACATCAGTCCTTTATATCAATTTACAAGCATATCAAAGCCATAACAATTATAATGATATACCATTTTATATTTTAATTTTCACCACTTTTGCCCATTAAAAGTACATAAAAATATTGGCAAAGAATCAATCTTCAAACCAAATGTTATATGTGTAAGAATAACAATTTGTAGCCGAAATATTTTTTCGTATGCGTGAATAGAGTGCGTGAGGTAGTGGGGTGCGTATTGCGTATTCAAAACAGATTTTATTTGCTTATTTGTGCAAACAAGTGGAACAAATTACAGAAATTCCTACCATGTCATCATACCAGTTCTATTGCAGCGCAACATATAATCTCTATGCCGTTTCCTCTCTGGTTCATTTTTTAACAGAAAAGATTTAACAAGCAAATAAACAAGAAAATTGGCTATTAACCCGCACACGTCCATACATCTATTTGGATAATAATGTACCGACGGAGACGAAAATGAGGACGACAGAAAAAGGTAGAAAAGGGTAAACGGTTGAACTATACGAAAAAAATTGAAATATTTTCGTGTTTTCATGTGATTATAACACCTGAGTGCAAAAATTTGACGGGTTTGTTAGCTCCTATCTCATCATTCTCAACCAAAACCAGCAGAGATTCAAATACATTTTTTTATTTTGGTTCCCTGGAAAGTATGTAGCATGACGCGAGGAAAAAAAGTTTCTCTTGTAAAAACATTCAAGTACCTGCCAGCTAGCAAAATTCTGGCATGAAGTCAGAGTCAAAGCCAACTTTATTTTCAGCCTCTCTACATGCAGCAGCATGAGCCTTTGGCTTGTGAATTCTTCACTTGGTGCTCTTTTTTCGTAAAAAAAATGACAGATTCATTAAATGAGTTTGATTCACGAGCAGGAACCCAGTCAGGGGGAGACTCGCTCTTTCAAAAAATAAAAAGTCAGAAGCTCTGATGTACTTTTTCTGCAAGATTGCCTGCTCTCTTGAGAATGATGTCGGTTGGTGTTGGTTGGTAGTCAAGTGATATTAGATTACATGGGCATGATGATGATCATCAGGATCGCATCATCGTCAATAATTTTTTTCTTGGCATTTGCAAAAAATGACATGGTATACATTGATATGTTTGCAGTTATTTGATTGGAATGGTAATGGGCACTTGAGTGATTCACTTTTAAGGAATAATAAAAATGATTACCTAGTATTGCATATATATGCTCTTCAACTCCCTCTTCATATTCTATTCACATCTTACTACCAAAATACCAACACCAATCAGAATCTTAAAGTTACATTCATCGTCAAAAACACGATATTGATGATGACGCTACACGTTTACAACGTATAGTAACGTGAGGATGATGAACAGCTTTTTTCGATGACCGTGTAAGCATGCTGGGGATGAGGACGTTGAGATTCTTCTTGTCTAGCTGAGGAACCACGTTTTTTTAAAAAAAATGCGATGATAATATTATTATTATGGCGAAACGGTTTAGGTCATTAGTGTCCTACTATCAATTTGGTAGGAAAAACTTTTCTCTAAACTTTTTGATGCGCTTAGCTGTTTTCGAACATTTGAACTTTTTCCATGCAAAAAAGATACCATTTAAATGGTAGAAATACAAGATACAATTTCAATCTACTTGTGAAATCATTTTTCACTGAGGCAAGGCCTTTAAGCCGCGTAATATGGCGCAATACCATTCATATACTATTTCACCGGCAACTTTACCAGCTTCTCTAATTGATGATGATGAATGAACACGGTGAATTCTCAAAAGGCATTTGTAAAATAATTCGTTGAAAAAATGGTCCAGCTCTAGTGATATTTTTTATTCTGGTTGTTAGCTCGTTAGTGCGGTTTGCTTGATGTGCACTTTGCAAATTCATGCCATGATTTGGGATGAGTGAGATGCATGGCATGATGTTCTCTTTGAGAGCTTGTCAATTTAGCTATTTAATACAGTTATTAGTATTCAGTGCACATTTCCAGGCAGTCTGAGAATCGCATTTACACACAGAGAAAAAAAAAGACTAATTCATTTGTCTGTCTGTTTGCTCATTTTTACTTGCTGACCGTGCCGTGTGTGTGAGTCCTCAACATTTTGAGTGGCTAAATGGCTATTATGTTGCTCATCTATCATGTACTTTCACACAAGTACAGCATGCTTAATTTTTTTTGATGAGGATGTTGTTGGCTGCTCGTTGTGACTACACAAATATGATCTAATAATCAATAGAATTCTGTGTACTTTTATGCGATTTCGTCTGCTTGCACAAGCACCTACTTCACACTGGCAATTCGCTATTATATGCAGCCAAAGGCGGAACAAAAGTAGAGTAAACCCATTTAGCAACTTTTTGCTAATATAACTACAAATACGGCATAATATGCATTTTCCCATTTTGAAGCTAATAGAGCGCTATCATCACAACATTTTACCACACATTGATTTATGACAAATGTATCTTTCTAATGGCAAGACTCCTAAAGTTGACAGGAGCAAAAAGCTCAAATCACTTTTTTTTTCGAAATCATAACAGCATAAAACTTGACACTTTTCGCCTATATGCGAATTTTCGACAGGAAATCACTGTCATTTTTTTTAGAAACACATAGGCGCACTGCATTTTATCGACAGCAAAGCTATAAGCCAGGATTAGAGGTATTTTATTATCTTCTCAATAAACGTATAGCCAGAGCCTCTTCCAGTATCATGAACTTACACCACCATCCTATGACGAGGTCAATAAACCAGACTGACTTTGACTTGTTGTTGTTGCCAAGCCAAATCCGACTCGTAATATTTATTTGTCAAATAATTTTCTTGTTCATTGTCAACCAGAGAGTTATTCCAGTCAGATAAATAAGCGTAGTCTGGAGAGAAAGGAGCCAAAAAATACTGACATTCCTTGCTCCATTCCTTGGAATTGAACTTCGCCAAAAACGTAGCTTCGGTCCAAAAATGTACCCTTCACCAAAATAAAGAAGCAGAAGAAGTGAAAGTGAATCTTTACATCCTACTTTTACTACTGCAGATTCAAGCGAGAAAAATATCTTTAACTTTTATTTTTCTGTCTTTGTGTTCCTCTGACACAGTCACTCAGTTCCATCTGCTACAACTGTGTACTCTATTCATACCTATTTACTTACTTCTTTCTGGAATACAATTTTTGGCACACAATTTTATACACAATCGTCGATACAGTTACTTATTTATTTCTCTGTGCACCGCCTTCCACTTTCGCATTGCTTTTTACTCTGATAGCCCCTTTGACATTAATACCAAGTCACCTATATATTATCAACCCATGTGCAGTTTTTCCCTTTCCTTTTCAACTCCATAAATTTTCATTTCCCTCCATCGTTCCCGTCTTGGAAAAGTTGGCTCCTTCTTTTATAGCTCATATTCTAGTGAAATTTCTGTGTAATATCATCATTTTCTTTTCATGCAGAAATAAAGATACATCTCAATCTCAAGAAGTCATTTTTATCCAATATTCCAACCCTTTTCTCTTTAATAACTTGACATTCTTGTTTACTAGCTTGAGTGCATTCCTCCAATTTCCTTTATAACAATGAATACAAAGAACGAATAAGTTGAGAAAAACAATAAAGATAAATACAGAATTACACGAGCGAATGAATTGCAAATAAGGCACGTGCTTTTCTGCTCTGATGGCAGTGGTATGTTCCACCACCACCGAAAATGAGTAAAAGTTACGGCTTACACATTTAATATCATGCAAATATGGGAAACAAGAACCCATTTGGTGTACTAACAATTCATCATAAAAAATGCATGGCCATTTTAAGACTACGTGATTTTTTATTGCGTGTTTCTTTTTTCATTCATTCCTCCTTTCCACTTTCTATTTATTTATTATTTACGGTGAATAATTCCACGTACTCTGTTTGTAGAGTAGTTTGTCACTGGAGATCAGAGTCAAGGAGAAAAAAGGTCATAAAAATGTGATTTGCTCTCCCACACAGCTCTACCAGCACGCAAGCAACAAATACAATGTAGATAGATCGGTAGATGTACAGGTTATAGTACTCGTGTTTTCATGGGCACACACGCACACTTTTATTTCTCCATTTATGCTAAAACTAACTTGTATTGCATTAATTCTATCAAATTCCATCAAATCACCTGTGAAACCACGAATTCCAAACTTTTTTTTCTTAGTTTTCCAGATGGTGTTGTGGCTCGTCTTGTTGTAAACTAATCATTTCATAATCATGCTAATAATATTAGGCATGTGTTGTTTACCGCCAACAACACCATATTTGTTGCTTTTTATTGCTGTTGACACGCATCAGTCATCATCAAGTTAAACTTTCGATGAATGTAACGCATTGTTGGACAATGTCAAAGAGTATATCACAGATGACATGTATGACAATACCGGTAGAGGATTTGATAGCGTTTTTATGGGACGCTCATTTCCTAATTTTCACATTGGAAGAATAAAGCACAAGAATGTATGAAAAAAATGTATGCAAATGATGACCGAATAAGCGTATAATCCTACCAACTTGTGCATAGAAAAGACGCATAAACAAACCGCATTTACTCTCAAGCAAAAAAAAATGTCACAACTCCGTCTTTCCTAGTCGACATTTCACCTTCAATTTTTTCTACTGTTTGGTTTTCTTCCACAACTGATTTTATTATACAACTAAAAAAATTGCATTGAAGTGTGGCCACGAGTGTGGGTGTTGTGTCAAATTGAAAAAAAAAAAAATTGTAGAAAAGTAGAGAGAAAGAAAAGTTTTGGCTTGAATTTTTTGGCTTGCATTTTCTTGAATTCCTCTCCATTCACTATTAATTTTACTCTAACAATTTCCAAAATAGTTGTTTCTCTTTTTATTCAGTATGCTGCCAAAGTCATTGAATGAAAAGAAGGCGTGTGTGCTTTATCTTTGTATTTTGTCCAAACGAACCTTCTTGGCTGGTTTGGTTATCACTTTATAAAAGTGCGTGCAACATCTCATCACATCATCCTCATCATCCCCACAAGAGAAAAAGAAAAGCTACACACATTACATGGCTATTTACTCGATCATCAGTCAGTGAACCAGTGTTAGAATAATAAAACGAGGACCAAAATGTAATACTCAAAAAATTGAAGAAGATTTCGAAGCAAGCAACAAATCTCAGAATAAAACTTGGAAACCTCGCCTCTTTCCACACTCACAAGCCCATTTTTTTCTCCTTTTTAGTAATATGTTTTCAGGAATAGCAAAGATGTAGAATAAGTATTTGGTGACTTCACTACGATCTACAGAATACTAAACAGTTTTGAAGGTGAAGATGAAATAAAAACTTTGCATCCTTTTCTTGGCTGTTGGAGACTTGGTAAGGTGAGAAGATGATGCATACATGCATGGCATTTTGAATTATTCGCTAGAAAGAAAATACGAATGACAAAGATGACGCTAGTCCTGGTGAAAAGTTAGTGTAAAATGTAAGCTGTCGTGTGTGTGTTGCCGTTGCTTACTGCAGTGCAATCTCCAAAAATGTTAGAAAATTACTACAAAAAAGAGCAATTTTTTCATCAGTTACACAAGTAAAATATGTGTGCTTCAAAAATGCATTTTATTATTCAGCCGGTTGGCTGAGATGTTGAGTGAATTGGAAGGAAAGTGTAAATAAAATAGATGAAAAAACTTATCTTTCATTCGTTCAACCTCCGATAACTTTTTATTCCATTTATGCTTGTTTCTATTCTTTATATAGTAAATCAAGCAGTTTTGTATATTTATTTTGGAGGCGTAGAAAAAAATTATATGGTCAGCTAACCTAGGCTTGGCGATATCTCAAAACCATTTAAGCTCTTATTTTTTCCTGAACATTGCATTGGAGTGATTTCGCTTGGTTTCGAAATAAAAGAGTTACCTACCAAATCGCTATTCTATTTTTATCTACCTGGACTTTTCCTTTTCTACTAACTTAATACTTTTATGAATGAACTCAGGTAATCAAATCTACCTTGCATGTTCATGAGAACAGGATAGACGGGATGTGTGTGGAAACCAGAACAGATTTTTCTTCATTTCTATATGAATACACAATAATATATATAGAACAGAGAGAAGGTGCATTTCTTAACAAAAACGCATTACTCGCAGATAGGCGGAAACTTGAAACTAGAATGAAATCAGGACGGTGATCATGATAAGCATCATGGATATTATGATGCAATAATTTTTAAGAAGCGATTCTCTGAGAAACTTTAAAACTTGAAAATATTATGGTTGTTCAGCAACAAAATCGACAGCGCTTTCCACGCTTGAAGAAAAATTCATTGTAAGAGAGAAGGAGGAAAAGGTAAGTGTGTAACGTGAAGAGTACATTTTTTAGATGAAGGGTGAAATAGCCAGACTGACAGACTACAACGCAAACTTGTGATAGACAAGGAGAGAGAGAGATCCAACTCTTACTTCAGCATCATCTTCAGTTTTTACCTGGCCTTCATTTTTAACTTGATAGTGATGTTGATGATGACATGGTTGACGGGAGGAGGAAGGAAACTCTGTGCAGTTGATAAAAAAAAGTACTAACACAGACAGTCATGATGATGAAACTGAGATACTCTTCATCTAATTTATTTCTAAGAAAATATACCCAAAAAAATAATATAACTTGTTAATATTATTTACGAGAGTTTAAACTTTGAGCATTAAGTATGTTTTCGTCGACTGCACAAAAAACTTGACTCCATTGCAACAGATATACATACATTCGTTTTTTTCTTTAAATACGGGCTTCTACGTATACACATGTTACAAACTATTTATTATCTCATTCAGCCAAACTAAGTAGTTTTGACAGGTACCATTCACAACAAATTATGTGTTCGTTATGCTTTCTTTTTACGCCTTGAAAATCTTAAACAACACCCAAAGGAATAATGATATTCTAATATACAAACGTTGCATCTTCATTACAATTTTCGTTTCCAGTTTATTTGAAACGTTATCATTGCCATGACAGGTGAACACAAGTTTTTCCATTTTCTTAAAATCATCCTTCTGTTCTACTTTAATTTGGAAAAAAAGTTACAAACTATAATCGGATTGTGTAAACTTTCGATTTGTGACTCCAAATCTTTATTCCCCTTTCAGGTATACGACAGCAGGAACCTAAGCTTTTGGTTTTGACTGTATTTATAAAATGAAACCTTGATTATTGAATGTTGCAGCTAAAATGCTTGCCAAAAGTATTACTGACTTTTTTATAACAAAAGTAGGAAGAAGTTGTAAACGCAAGCTAATTCATCAAATGTTTTCTCTCTCTATTATTCGGAATCTTTTGTTCGCACAATTTGTCATATGTTAACTCAGCAGTTTCTACTTTGCTTTTACATAATGCATCTTTTCACCATGTATTATTCGGTTGATGGGTGTACGCGGACGTTCTGTAGTGAACGACCAGGTACGACAAAATAATAACAGCAGAAATATTCTTGCCAAAAAGTCTACCAAGAATAATATTAATGATTTATTTAGGACATTCAGCTTAAGAGAACATTATCGAATGAAGAAGAAAGGATGGCGACAGCCCTATTCCCAACCATTTTTTATCCCGGTTGCGTTTTTTATTTGTGTGTCCCTCGTATCTTCCCCTCTGTCATTTTTTGGCACCTTTTATGGGCAAAACGTAATTATTGCATCACAACAGGTTTCCATTGTCAAAATTCCTTTGAGTTGAAGCCATGTTTCTTCATTTAGCAAAACATACACTCAACTGTGCATGAATACCATGGATTCCTTATTTCTTAATGCTGCTGCTGGAGTGAAGTACTGAATTAATTTATTTTTCATCTTACTTAACACCTAATCAACTACGTAATCACCAGAGGCGAACAATAGATCCAATAGCATTAACGTTTTTTGCTGCATATTGTGCCGTGTGAAAAATTAAGCTGTAACTTGCTCAGACAAGCAACAAATGACGAGGATGATACAGCAATTCTTTATTTCACCAAAATGAATACATTGCGAAATCCTCTCTCTAAAAAAATTACCATTCAATCTCATCTTCCCCTATTTGTTAAAGCTTTCCTGAGATTCTTATCATCTCCCTCATCACCATCACCCCTACATCTGATTTGCGAAAATCAGTTGGCCTCCCTCTATTCAAATTTTACCTTCCTCCACTACCCCCATACATGGTATCAATCCGTACGCAATAGTGTGAAGATAATTCGATCATTTTCAACCAACCAGACACAGACCAACATGAGAAGCGCTATCATCGGTGTCAATGCACGCATATAAAATTTTATTTTGCTCCTTCGCATTACCTTCTCCACACGCATAAATGAGTATCACATTCTTACGCATTATCCTTCTGTCTAGAATTGATAAAAATGTTCATCAACAGAGATATCTGTCCTCCTCTTCCTCCACCAACCTATTTCTCATCTCCACGTGTATTTCCCCACATAAACATCTATAAAATAATGTAAGATAATCATCAAACTACCACCGTACTTATCCCATCTCCAAACAACAATATTAACTATATTTTTATTATTGTTTTCCCCACAGAGCTGAGATTATTTTTCAACATAAAAAATCAACAAGAACCACTAGCAACCACCACCCTTGTTCTTATTGTCACTTTATCCTTCCTCCTCTCACACATACACACCAAACGTGACATTTTTTTTTACAGACGATTGCCATTTTCCCTTAAAGAACAAGAGCATTACAGCAACCACCAAGACTAACGTCACAATGATACTTGAACGCACATGGAGACACTCTCTCATAAAATCCCATCATCGGATAAAAGTCAAAGAACAAACATGAAGAGGAAATACGTGTCACACTCTAAGTAGGCAGACACGTACAAAAAATTATCCAACCACCGCCGCCATCACCATCATGGAATAATGGAATGTGGAATTCGAGCAAAAAATAAGCTCATCTTCATCTCATCATTGCCAGAGCATAGCTCACACACCAACAACAACTTCAGCGTCTCACAATCATCATAAAATACCTTTACGCAAGAAAACCTTTTAACTAGTTTTATTCTCTTTTTGCAGATAAACAAAATCCTTAGCACACAGCTATGCTGTATGCCATTCCATTTACCGTGATTTTGCCATTTTTTCCTCGTCTGCCAGCTCCCTCGTAGATATTTTATTGATGACTCTACTTACCTTAAGATTGTATTACAAGCAATAATTTGCATCTGCCTCTCGCCGTTTTACGTACATGCTTATTTTTTGTCGATACATTCAAAATTATAACTACCTTTTCCTTATTCAAATGCCTGGTTTAGTCATTAAGTAAAGTATTCCTTCATTCTATGTGAAATTATGCGCGTGTGTGTGTTCCTCCCTCTTTTTCTCATAAACCCACTTATTTCTTATCTCTATAACAATAACAGCAGTAAGCCATAAAAGCCCGATGTATCATGATTCATGATTGAAAATGGAAAATGAGAGAGATGAATACGTAGTCAAGCATTGTCAGAAGAATGCATATTGGGATTTTCTTCTTCCGCTTTTTAATCCCTTGTCTAGGTCTCACCTCCACGCAGACACGTACATTACCCAGCTGGATATATTTTTCTGCGTGTGTGTGCATGCGTGTGTTCGAGAGCAACTCAAAGAAAGATGTAATTTTTATCAGTATAATATGGTTTACAAAACAAACATTGCATTTCTCTCGCTGCGTTGGTCATATTATAATCTGCACTCAGGGTCTGCACTATTCCTACCACTCCACTTACTCCACTACTCGAACCATATATCCCATCTCTTTTCCTGCTCACTACTCCATCTACTCAAATCCTCCACTCAACACACAGACCACAGAGCAGACCACCATTTAAAATATCAGCTCGTCGAAAAAATAATAATCTGAAAAATCCTGAAAGTGTATAGCTTTTATTATGAGCAACTTGAAACTCAAGTGGCTGGATTAGAATAATGGATGGAAAGTATCATTCAAGTAGACGGGAAAAAGTTGCTCATTGATCATCATGCTTCTCATTATTCTTCCTCTTCTTCTCTTGAAAAAATAAAAATTTACATAAAAGTGACTGAAACATCTCGAAGAGGGAAAGGATTCGTGATGCAGAGATGATGCATGTCTCAACTAAACCTGATTGAACGCATTTGCTTTAGAGGAAAACGTTGCCCATTATGATGCATTTTACTTAAGAACAGAAGAGAGAGGGGAAAAGATTTGCATAATGAGCTTAATGTACAAAACGCCGACGGATTTATGCTTTCCTTTTCGGCTCATCCCTCCATAATCCTGTTCCGTGTGGAGTTATCCGTCGTCCGTGAACATCATGATGAGGATGATGAAACAATGCATAATAACAATAATACACAAACACAAAGTACACTGATTTATGCCTGTGCATGGGCAACATAATGAATGGAGACTCAACAGGATCATCATCATGAAACTAATTGTCCTAGTGGTGGTGGTGATCATGTCCAAACTTGGCAAAATTGCCTCCTTCTTTACGATTATTATAGGCAGTGCAGAAACACAAAATACTAATAAATTATTTACCTTGATAGATCTATGATCATGCGTAATGATGATGATAATGATGATGCCTCCATTTTGGAGGAAAAATGTGCATTCATTTTGTAGGTGGTAAAGAACACTCGTCATTTTTTTCACGGGACGAGAAAACAAACAACATTTTAGTATTTGTTTTTCGAGAGGAAGAAAAAGATATGGCAATTTTACGTTTAAATGATGACATGCGTGAATTCTCCATTCCACCTTCAACAACGTTACGCATAGAAGCCATAATATTCTTCTACGCACTCATCAGAACAATGAGGCAAGGCTGCTGAAGACAGGATGACAGGAACAATACACACTTGTGTGAAACGATCGACAAAAACGTGCGACGCGATAAACACACTGGATTTTCACGCATGGTAAGACAAACAAAAAAAATCTACAAGACTTGTTGACTAACATGGACGAACGTAACTGGCAACACAGAGAAAAGCCGTATTGCACATTGCACAAGATAGCATGCATTTTTTGGATTGTAAATGAAGTTGAAGTTTCAAGCACAAGTTGAAGTTGAAACAATGCAGCCGTGTTCAATTTCTCTCAGTTGTAAGTTGTAACTAATTTGCAGTACTATCATCTCTACTCCTACACAGTCTGCAATCTATCCAAGTCACTAACGTTTAAAACAAGAACTCGCAGTTATGCTTATTTAAAACAAACCCTTTTTGTCAGATTTATTACAGTAACAAAAATTCAACAAGCTGGTAGACCATCACCTAATAATAATGCGCAGGTCGTTCACACTTTGTTGGTTTGTTTGATTATTGGAAGAGTAAGTTGGTGGGATACTCCATAAAAAAGCATGTCATTCTTATTTGCAATGAAATTATTTCCCACTACTAAGAGTGAAATTTTTCTTTGCGATCGTCACAACAATTGAAAAAAAAATCATTGTACCTGCTGCTACTGGAGTAGTAATTGAGAGGTGCACGTGTGCTTTGCTTTTCTCTAAATTCAATCTGGCACCAATGATTACCAACGTCCCCATTTACATCTCTCTCTCTCTCTCTTTGCAGACGAGTTTAACTTTCAATTATTATATCCGGACCACGCACTTGACTTGTTCAGTCGCTTTTAATGGCACATTATTTTTATGCACCAGTCTTTCATTCAATGGATGGTCATGATGATAGTGCTTAAAGTTTTTTGTCGCTTTTCCTTTTCTTAGTGCCTCACCCACCAGCCATCACAGCCTTCTCGACTCTTGTTGTTTTGTCTATCATATCATCATTCCATTAATATTTACGACGACGACGACGATTCGCTCTTATCCATTATTTTACATTCTATGCACTTGTCCATAATGCCAGAGAATCCAGTCCAGCGTCTCATACCATTCCACCGCACCACCACCCATTCTTCGTCATCATCATCAACAATTAAATGTGTGTGTAGTACTTTTACACGAACATGAACTTGAGTAAAGCCACCAAACAACCAACGTAAACAGACACAGACAAGTGCATTACTAATACCATTATATTACATCATCATTCGAGTCATTGAAGCGGGCGAAACTAGTCTTATCAAACCAGCTTTTTTGGGGTGTTTTCACAACCAGTTGCCCAACATCAAGGCTTAACTTTTAAATGTACAATTTAATTTTTTTCGTGCAATGCTCATATCATAAAGTCAGCTAATGCAATACAAGATAAATGTAATAAAAGTTACTGAATGTACGTATTAGTATAATATCGTATCAACTCCTTCATTGGACAACGGCACATTATCAGTTTTTTTACATTGTTTCTCCAGTAGCTGAATAAATCCGCAGGTGACAATGGACGAGAAATTTTCTGAGGCAGAAAGATGAACGAATAGATACGGGAAAGAGTTTCTCTTCTCTTATTCTTCCTTTTGGCATGGTTTTACGATGTTGCTTTTATGAAAAGAGATTAAATTCACGCGAAGTAATCATGCCTGAAGGTGTCATTCAAAAGAAAACAAAAAATACATGATAAAGGAGTCGTAGAATTAGTTTCAAAACTTCAAGACACGGGGTTCCATAAAGCTTGTGATAGCTTTTAATCCAATTTTACGAAACAACTTTGTATCATCGGTTGTCATAGGAGGATGAACGAAGCAGTTTTTAAGGTGTACGATATAAACATTTTTATTTCATAATTTTGCATACAGACGATTTTTATAGTCTATGAAACGATGTTTAATGATGATACTTTTGAAGATGATGAAGCGTTTTGTGGGAGTAATTATGCTACAAGAAGAAAGTCGGAAGAAAAATTTATGGCACTCACATTTGTCGTCAGTTGATTGGTCAATGTCTGCACTTTTTCTTGCGCCTCTGTCAGTTCTCTCCTCAATTTTCTGACTTCGTGTGCGTGCTTATCTTCCTGTGAACTGTAAAGGGAGGACGCAGTAGATACAAGACTCAAGGAAGATGCGTTAACTGAAATAAATACAAGAAAACAAGATTATCTCCTCACATTTCGCTTATGTATATGTAATCCGCTTATCATATGTCACCATCATCACCAAAAGAATATTTTTCGAAGACACAACCTGTGATCCGATCGTCTTGCCTTTAGTGTAATCATCATCATCAATATATAACTCAAGTCAACACCTTAATCTATTGAAATACTGCAATATAGATGGATTGAAAATAAATGCATTAAAGCCACATGCGGCACTGCCCTACAGAATTTAAGATAAGACTTATTGCATTACATTCAACACTATCATATCCATCTTTGGTTTAGTGGGACCACCCTCATCACATCTCAATATCATAGATCAATATGGCCTCAGTGTTTACAGGTTCTTCACCATCGGACAGGACACGAAAACTTTATCTAAATATCCTAAGGCAAACCTTATAAAATAATTCGTAATTGACATCACATATTATTACAACTAATTCTAGGTTATCTGTACAAAACAACCGTGTGTAATTGCACGGACGCATCACAGAGGGATACGAAACATGTTGTCCTTTTTAAGGAATATGGAAATGATTTCTTGTGAGACATTCTTCGACGTTGTTGTTGCAAAGTTCATGTTCATAAAACCGAGTTACATGATCTTTGAAGATGCTATTTATAGGTCTATATCTAACGAAAATATGCTAGTACATTTACAAAACGTTCTGCAGATTATACTTGGAGGAAAATAATCGTGCCTTACTACCCAAAGTATTTAAGAACCTCTTTACATTACAGTTATGGTATTGACCAAGAAAATTTACAGATACACAGCGAGTCCTTTAAAAAATTTAAAACGACGATACCAATAAATGAAAGGAGAAGGAAGTGAAGATTGGAATAAAAATAATAACAATAATTACGCAACGCAACTTTTTGCGGCGCTTAAAGGAGTAATATAGTAATCAAAGTAGTTATAACAGTAACGAGAAAGGCCAGACAACGCCCAATAATTGATTTACAACTATGCTTATGCTCAATGTTATAAAAAATATTAATAAATATTAACGATAACTTTTTATAGATTCATTTCTTTCAACTAACTTCTCTAACTATCACATTACTTTTTATATATCCAATAATTAATTATAATTGGGAGCAGCAGAAAATAATTATAGGTCTTCCGAAATGATAAAGTCTACTACCATGATGATGGATGATGATCACATACACAAACTATTTACATAGAAACATTAATTTTTATACAATAAAACCAGTCAAGTTTTTGTGGTCTCTATACAACACGTTCATTAGAGCAGTTAACAAGAAATATTCTTGTTCTACAATATTTTGTCCAGGTTGGTTCGACTTTATTGAAATATTTTCGTTTGGTTTTTTTCTGTCTTTTTTTTGTTCCTTACTATCATCTTCTTTCGCAGAGAGCTTGGCCAGAAAACCAGAGTATGGGGACATGCTCA